>VNJT01018615.1:0-60533 GCA_008042655.1 Drosophila burlai
TATTTTTAAATACACATACGCAGTGCTCATTTACAAAGAATACTTGTAAGATAATCTTTCAAGTTCTCTCGGAATTCTAGCACTCAAGTTTATTTATATTTTCGGAAATATTTTACTGCCTTGTAGATTTTTTATTTGCAGATAAAACGATTAATCTAAGTTTATGAATATAAAATTTACTAAAGACAAGATTTTTCCGGGAGTGGTATGTACATGAGTGGGTTAATGTAATTTCCGACTTGCTTCTTTAGTCTTATACCTAGATTAAAACGCTTATGAAAAACAAGGAAATGCATTACAGAGATCGTATCCTACTTTATAAACGCTGAGTACTTGTTGACCATCATGGTGCCAAAGACGCAGCTTGAGAGCGGGACTATGAGGACGAGTATTGCAGCAGCCATCTTGCAGGACAGGAGAGATGATGAAGAATTGCATGTCCACCCACAAGTACCAGGAATGAGGAAGGCACTAAGAGTGTACTTTTGTTTAAAACATTTAGAACATTTAACCTAAATATTACCCTCTTCTTTCTGTGGTTGTTTACAAACAGATGTGTTCGATACCAGTCGTCTTCACAGTCTGACCTGCCACTGTGAAATTTGTATTTCAAAAGCTTCTACATAGGAAATAATCATACATCCTGAAGAGCCCAGAGACAGAACCCATCAGTGATAAGATCACGCTATAATCAGAACTATTAATAAAAATAAAAATTACAGCACAGTTTCCCAAGCTATACAAGTTTCCAGTAAAAAGTCCCGAAGAAAGAGAACACCAGGTACCCATAAAGTGCTTCAAGAACATTGACTCTTTGGTGTTGTTCTAAGCTGATGGTGGTTGATATAAGCCCACAGATAACAATCGCACCTATAAGGTAGGCCATGTTAGTTAAACATTTATGCCTGTTTTATGATCTACTTCGAAACCCTTTAAATATGAGTTGCCACATCGAAAAGCTCATCCAGTAAATAATTTCGTTGCGGAAAGCTATCAATCAATTGTCGTAGTCTGGCCAAGTGTTTAAGACTTTGACTTAAAGGATGCTATCAGTCCCCATGAAAAAATTATGTGTGTGTTTTCGATTAGCATCTTAACTAGAATTTACTATATTCGTTTCTGCCCTCGATGAGAACTAGTAATAAAAACATAAAAAAGCTTTTCCAATTAAAATTAGTAATTCATTTTTGGATTAGTTATAATCGATTTCTAATTCGTCAACTAATCCAAGGGTTTACGAACTTTGGCATCTCTAAGCTAGAATCCTGTTCAATTAATTATATTATGAAATAACCGAAAATTAATGACGGCATACATTACAATATAGAAAAAAAAATATAAAATTATTTAATACTAAAAATTATTCTAAATAAAAATTACATTACATTCCAATACTAATCAGTGTGATCTGGATCCTTCCTTTCCGGTACTTCCAGCTCATTAAGAGGGTTGTGATAAGTCTGACCCTGCTGGGTCTGATCTGAATCGGAGTCTGGCTTTTGTACATCAACAGGTTTACTTTGCGGCCGCAAAAATATATCCAGTCCACCTACAGGAGCCTCAATGATGAGATACATCAAATAGGAAACCAGCACGGTAATACCAATGTCCGACCACCATTGAAGTATCTGGAAGAATTCAATTTAAATCAAAGCTAAACACATTTTTGGGGACAGTAAACCTACCAATTGGTAGTCGGAGAAGTACGAATTCGTCCTAAAATTTCTAGCGTTTATCTCCACAATAAACAAATGCAAAATGAAGATAGAATAGGAGAGCTTGGAGAGAGGTTGCCACAACGGGGAGGAGAGGAAGCTGTTGGCCAGCCCCCCGTATCCTTGCATGCAGGCGAAGACCACCCAGCAGAGGGCCAGGGGCCAAGCCAGTCTAGTGAGTGTATAGTAGAAGGACTCCGCCAGGGTCGAGAGAGGTGCTGCAGTCCACTTTGCATCCGGATAAAGGGCAAAGATAGAGGTGAAGATCAGGGCCAGGCACAGAATCCAGTTTAACCAAACGAGAAACCAGCTCAGCTGGAATTTCCTGCCCTTATTTAGGTGGAGGAAGTATCCGAACAAGAATCCAATAAGCCAGGGAGTGGCATGTACATGGGTAGGATAGTACAGTTTCTGCATGGCGTCCGTAGAGGTACTCCTTAGAAAAAAGGCATTAAGGATATAAAAGGGGAATAGACAAAAGTTATTTACTTTAACAACATCGAGAGGTTGTTGACCATCATGGTGGCAAAAAGGCAGCCAGAGAGTAGGATTATGAGGACGAATATCGCGGCAGCAGCCTTCTTGCCCCATTTGTAGAGAGCGATCAGCAGGATCGGCGAGATTAGGTACAGCTGCATGTCCACCGACAAATACCAGGAGTGACCAAGACACTACATAAAGTTACAGTTGGAATGATATTAAAATCCATACAAAATATTATCTTTCTTTGTGTACCTTTGCTTTAGTATAGTTATTCACAAATAACAAAGTCCAATACCAGCCGGCCTCACAGTCAGCTTTTCCACTGTATCCGCTTCGTAAGAGAGGTCCGTCTGCCACTACAGTCATGAGTTTGGTGTAGACCAGAATAGCCACGGCCAGAATTGGGAAGATTCGGATCAAGCGATGAAGATACATCTTGAGTACTGGCAATTTTCCCTTGGTGCTGCAGAGAAAAAAAACCTTTAATACTAAAAGAATTGTATATAGTTCGAAAAGGGCTCTTACTTGTCCATCGATCTCAGGGAAATCAATGCCACCAGCAAACCACCAAGGAAGAAAAACGAATCTACTGAAAAGTGGCCGTGCAACACAAAACTTGTGTATGGCAGTTCCGCCCACTACAAAATTTAGTAAAAGCCTATGCTGAATCTATGAAAATGTGTTAACTTACCGGCACAATATGCGTAAGATTGAGATTAGGCGAGAGCAATTTAAGTGAGTATTCATGACAGAAAATCACCCAGAAAAGTGTCAAGCAGCGGATGCCATGCAGACAGTCAATAACATTCGGGTTGGAGTTGTTTTCAACGACGCGGAAAACAGCTCGAGAGTTGACCCTTGCCGAAAATATCTTTACAACACCGGGAAGCTGATCTGGAAAGTCCGAATTAGTTTTAAACTTTTAGAGCATTTTTTTTTAAATTACTCACTTTGGTTCTTGCACAGAAAGTAATCGTAAAGCGTGAAAACAGCCACAATGGAACCCATCAGTGATAAGAGCACTCTGTAATCAGAAGTGGTTAGCCGGTGGAAGAAACTAAAATTAAAATTACCCTTACACCGTGAAAATAGTCAGTCCATCCCATGGCTCACTTTCACTCGTCTGGCAGCTGTCATCACTGATCCCCATTGCAGTGCTGGGAATGCTGAAGCCGAGTACACTCTGCATAACAGTGGTCACAAATAGGTTCATGTGAGCTGCCGAACATGAGGAAGGAAAGCAAGTGCCTGTCCTTATTTTGTAGATGCTCGCGAGAAGTGCAATTGGAGTTGTTTCTAGAAAACAGTATTTCCCTCGAATGTTAATACCCTCGATGATGTCCTTATTGATGTTTAGGCACTCGTCATAGTTTCCAAGGTCGTACATGTTGCCAGTTAGAAGGCCAGACGGTATGGAACCCCATGCATCGATCACTGAGAGAAAGAGGATTAGTTAACAGCTCATTTTGCTTGCATTGCTCACTTACTTTTCAAGGCCCACAATTGGCCATTACTAAGAGCACTTGAAAACAGCGTCAAGTCTCGGAGACATAACATATCCTCCTCAGTGGGCACTCGAGGATCAGCTAAGCGTAAATCACTGAGGGTTGCATTTTTAAAGAAGTCGGCGAATTCAAATCCCAAAGGTCGAAGCTGCTTGACTCGCTGGAAATCTTTCAGGATTTCGTCCTGAGGCTGAGTGGCGCCAGCGAAAACGAAACCGCAGAGAATAAAGAAACCGACTATGTTGTCCATAATAACTAAACGACGACTGATTGCTTTTGCCTGGAAGCCGAATTTTTATGAGCGAATTACGGAGGCGATAAGCGATATTGGGTTGTACTTGGCGTACACGTTCGGTCCAAGAAGTCAGATAGTGCGCAATCTGCGAATTGTTAAGTAGTCCATGTGACTCCGTATTTATGGCTTTAGAGCCGTGAAAAGCCGTGACTCATGAACTAATCAAAAACTACCATTAACCACTCAGGAAAGCAGTGACGATTTCAACCTCAATACCAAAAAATCCAAACTATTCCAACAATTTTGAAAATATACTTTCACGCTTTCCAAACACTTTTAAAATTGACTCTGTATTAAAAGAGTCTTGGGCTCTAAAGAACATTTTTGATAAACAAATGAAACTGTATTTTATATATATTTTTTATATTATTATATATTATAACAATTATTTGAAGTGGCTTAAATAATTATTTTTGTGCGTTTTCTAAATAATATTGTGGTCTTTTTAAAACACCTTAATGAACGCACTCTTGGTGCATTTCGTCACTATGTGGTTTTCTGACAACAGTGATTTGCTTTAAAATTCACTTTGAAATCAAAGATTACTAATCGCTTCCACTTTTATTAGCTGTGTGTGGGGTTATTTTCCCACTTTACGAGCTGCTTAAAAGATTATTCAAATAGATGATAAGATGTTGATCTTCACGTGATCAAAGTCTTATGACTTTGCAAATGCAAAATACAAGGGTGCATTAAGCAGAAATTTGTTTACCCTTGCAGAGTATTATAATTTTAGTCAGGAGCTGAATCGCTGTGTAGGAGTCATTTGCGAACCCTACAAAGAATATATATGGTATTCTTGATCAGCCGAGTCGATCCAGCCATGTCCGACAAGCAAAAATTTGTAACCTGTTTTTTCAAAATTTTATTAGAGGTTAAATGTGTAAAAAATAGACAAAAATTTTAATTTTTCAAAGGCCCAAATTAAATATGCAGATTTACTTCAGGAAAGCTTTACAAACTAAAGTTAATGCATTTTGGGCTTAGTCCTGGACGATTTTAAATTATGCAATTCAATGTGAAAGGGTATACAAGCTTCGGCTTCACCAAGTTAGCTTCCTTCCTTGAGTAAAGGAATACATATAAGTAATTAAAGCATTTTTTATTTGAATTTGAGTTTTTTGTTCTTCATAAATAATAAACATAATTCTGAATTTCATATTACAATATTTTATATAACTACGAGATATAAATGAACCTATATATATTGAGCTAAACCTTATTCAGATATTGTTGGAACTATCGTTTCCGTCTCTTTTAGCTTACTGGGGCCATTATTATCTACTTTTTTATCTGACTCAGTCTGAACTGGATATATGGTTGATTTTTGAACACCAGAAGGCTTTTTTTGAGGCTTTAGCAAATTGTCAAGTCCACCAATAGGCGCCTCAATAATCAGATACAGCAAAAAGGCAACCAAAATGGATATACCAATGTCTGACCAGAACTGAAGCATCTGAAATAGACAAGTACAATTTATATCAAAACTGAAGAGCAAAATCTTGTAGAAAACTGAACATACCACTTGGTAGTCGGAAAAGTACGTGTTTGTTCTTGAACTTTTCGCGTTCATTTCCTGGATGAACATATGCCACATGTAAATGGAGTAGGAGAGCCTCGACAGCGGTTGCCACAGCGGGGAGGAAAGAAAGCTGTTGGCCAGTCCCCCGTATCCTTGCATGCAGGCGAAGACCACCCAGCAAAGGGCCAGTGACCAACCCACTCGGGTGAGGGTATAGTAGAAGGCTTCTGCCAGGATTGACGAAGAAGTTGACCACTTTGCATCCGGATAAAGGGCAAAGATCGAGGTGAAGATCATGGCCAGGCAGAGAATCCATCCTGACCACACATATATCCATTTCAGCTCGAACTTTTTGCCCTTGTTCAAGTGCAGGAAGTATCCAAATAAAAAGCCAATCAGCCAAGGAGTAGCGTGCGTGTGAGTGGCAAAGTACAGCTTTCTCATGGCTTCCAAACTCAAGTTCCTATTGAAAACAAGGTTAAAAGTGGTCAAAAGCACTGAAGTTAGTCATATTTACTTTAGCAGCGTGGAGTAGTTGTTGACCATCATGGTGGCAAACAGGCAGCCAGAGAGCAGGACTATGAGAACGAATATCCCAGCTGCCGCCTTCTTGCCCCATTTGTAGAGAGCGATCAGCAGGATCGGGGAGATGATGAACAACTGCATGTCCACCGACAAGTACCAAGTATGACCGAGACACTAAACCAAATGATTCAAAATGAGAAATATTAAAAAATATAACTTAAATCTTATTCTCTCAGCGTACCAATTTGTTGGTGTAGTTGTTCACGAACAACAAGGTCCAATACCAGCCGGTTTCACAGTCAGCTTTTCCACTGTAGCTATGCAAGAGAGGTCCGTCTGCCAACACCGTCATGAGTTTGGTGTAGACCAGAATAGCCACGGCCAGGATAGGTACGATCCGAATCAAGCGGTGAAGGTACATCAGTGGCACGTTCAATTTCCCCTTGGTCCTGCAGAGAAGTTGCTAACAAATCAGCAGTTTGTCTTAGGAAATTACATTTTTTCTTACTTATCCATTGTGCGAAGTGCAATCAAGGCCACCAACAATCCGCTGAGGAAGAAAAAGGAATCCACTGAGAAGAATCCGTGGACAATAAACATTGAGTACGGCAGTTCGGCCCACTAGAAACAGGGAATATAGACTTTTGTTTTCCGAAAGTACTTAACGTTATTTTACCCGAACAAAATGGAAGAGGTTGAGAACCGCAGAAAATGGTCTCGTCGTGTGCTCGTGGCTATAAACCACCCAGAAGAGAGACAGGCACCGGATGCCATTGAGGCAACTGATGACATTCGGGTTGGAGCTATTCTCCACGATGCGGAAAATAGCTCGAGAGTTGGCCCGTGCCGAAAACGCCTTCACAACAGCGGGAAGCTGATCTAAAAAGTAAAGGTTATTGTGAAATTTCCCACAAACCTGATTGCGCAACTCACTTTGATTCTTGCAGAAGAAGTAATCGTAAACCGTAAATACAGCCACAATGGCACCCATAAGTGATAAGAGCACTCTGTAATCTAAAGTGGTTAGACAGTAGCAGGAAATAAAAATTTAAATGAACCCTTACACCGTGAAAATAGTCAGTCCATCCCACGATTCACGTTCACTCGTCTGGCAGCTGTCATCACTGATCCCCATTGCAGTGCTTGGAATGTTTAGATTTAGAACCCTCTGCAATGCCTGACTCACAAATAGATTCATGTGAGCTGCCGAACATGAGGCAGGAAAACACGTGGCTGTCCTAAAGGAAATTGCACTAAGCGCGCCACTTCCACTGCCGAGCATTGCACTTGGGGATGCTTTCAGAAAACAGTATTTACCACGGATCGCAACACCCTCGCTAATGTCCTTGTTGATATTAAGGCATTCGTCGTAGTTGCCCAGATCGTACATGTTGCCAGTTAGAAGGCCAGACGGTATGGAACCCCATGCATCGATCACTGAGAGAAAGAGGATTAGTTAACAGCTCATTTTGCTTCCATTGCTTACTTACTTTTCAAGGCCCACAGTTGGCCATCACTAAGAGCATTTGAAAACAGCGTCAAGTCTCGGAGACACAACATATCCTCCTCACTCGGCAGTCGGGAATCCACGTGGCTTATATCACTAAGAGTTACATTTTGAAAGAGGTCGGCAAACTCAAATCCTAAATGTCGGATCTGCTTAACCCGCTGGAAACTTTTGAGGACTTCGTCCTGCGGCTGCGTTGCGCTAACGAGAGCGATTCCGCACAGAAAAATAAAGCTGGCTCTATTGACCATGGTAACTCAAACGGTAGTGACTGCTTCTGTCCGAAACGTGATGATTTTATGCCGATTTTTATGCCATTTATCAATCGATAAGGGTCTGATTACAAAAGCGTCTGGTAAGTTACCAGTCGTCCAACGTCCATTTCTGGGAAGACGCCTGATAATCGGCAAACTTTTTCATTTGAAGTAGTCCCGGTGACTCCTTATTTATTAATTTATTGCCTTAATCATCGATGAGCAACTATTTACCAAACACTTTATCACAATGAATTTTAGGATTTTTAATCTCTATTATATTGTGTTTAGGTAGACTTAAGGCCCAGCTTGTTTTGACCGCCAATGCTTCGAGGAAAATTATTCCAATTTGTGATAAGATCTTTTTATTTAGTTGAACTGGAAACTGGGCTAGTTCAAAGAAAAACTGACGCGGCTTAATAACATAATAGCCTTCCAAAATGTATACAATAAAATATTTATATTTCCAAGATAAGTTCATAAATTTTCCGATATCTAAAAGTACAAGAACACTTCTTTATTGTGTTTCATTTAGAATATTTAACTTCGAGTTTCTGCAAAGCTTTATTTAAATATTTGGCGACGACCTTAGAATTTGGAATCAATTAAATTGAGTGTAAGAGATACACTAAAAACTGGGAGTTAGTAGGAACCCTAGGATTGATGCATTATTTTAAGTTGTAAAGTAACTCAAATGTTTATTATTAAATTTTATTTTAATTTTTGGAATATATCTTTTTAATGAACCATTTTTAGGTGAACGTATCTACATGTTGATATACATTTGATGTGCACGCGACTTCCTTCAAGTCCCACACCTTTTCCTTATTTTTGGCTATGCTTGCATTACCGAGGTCCCCTTCTACTGAACATTGTTCCCACAGTCGTTGGCGTAGCATCAACAAATCTATGGAGTCCGGCCCCGAGGCTATGATGACGCCAGGGGATCCAATTAGTAGCAACCAGCAGATCACGAAAACGGTAGCATATTTTTATTTTTGCTCGCCTACATTTGACTAACCGCTTGAATGGTTTGATATGGCAAACTCGTATCTTGTAATCGGGAATAAGCATTACATTGTGCGATAAGCCCTGGTCTAGTTTAGCCACTCGGCTGTTTAGACAGGTAACTATGTAACGCACGAAGACCTCCCCGATGGTAAGCAATCGGCGAAATGGTTATCGGTAGCAATTGACCGTTCTATCAGAACCATGATAATCGGTGTGTTTGTTGATTTTACTGTCGCACTCCCAGAAATCGGCTTTCTGCGATATGGTGAATGAACCCAATATAGCAAAAATATACAGATATGTTTGAGTAAAAACCGGTAGGTTTTATTTTTTATTTGCTGAATTTATATTCGATTTGAAAAGATCTATCCTCGCTTTAAATATGAGAAAAACGCATACAGACATATTTTACATGAACATACCAACATATAGGCTAGTCAGACACAGCTATGGGTTTTGATTCAGTCTCATTAGGACCTACCGGCACATCGCCCTGATCTGCAATAAGCGGGGGCCTTTGAACCGCACGCAAGATGCGGCGAGGCCGCAAAAGACTATCGAATACGCACAGAGGAGCCTCAATTAAAATGTACAAGAGATAGGACAACAGCACAGTGAAGCCCAAGTCAAACCAGAAGTGTTCCATCTGAATAAGGAAAATCAATTTGAAATGTTGTCAAACTGTGGACTAAAAAAGTCATTTACCGCAGTGTAGTTCGAGAAGTAAGTGTTCGTCCTGACATTCCTGCTGTTCACCTCCTGTACGAACATGTGCCAGATGTATATGGAGTAGGAGAGCCTGGAGAGAGGCTGCCACAGTGGAGAGGAGAGGAAACTGTTGGCCAGCCCCCCGTAACCCTGCATGCAGGCAAAGATGATCCAGCAGATAGCCAGCGGCCAGGCCAGGCGGGTGAGGGTGTAGTACAGAGACTCCTCCAGGGTGGACAGAGGAGGAGCGCTCCACTGGGCCGCCGGATAGAGGGCAAAGATTGAGGTGAAGATCATCGCTAGGCTTAGGAACCATCCCGCCCACACAATGTGCCTCCTTAGCTGGAACTTTATGCCCCGATTTGCATGAAGGAAATAGCCGAATAAAAAACCAATCAGCCAGGGAGCAGCATGAGTGTGCGTGGCCAAGTACAGTTTTTTGTTGGCCACTTTGTCATCTTCAGAGCTATTTCTAAACAATTACAATATTATTTGGTAAATTTACCCTGTAATACCTCAGAGCAACTTACTTAATGAGAAGTGAATACTTATTGACCATCTGCGTGGCAAACAGGCAGCCCGAAAGCAGGACTATAAGGCAAAGAATTCCAGAAACAGCCTTGCTTTTCCACTTGTAGAGGGCAATCAACAGAAGGGGGGATATTATGTACAGCTGCATATCCACCGCCAAGTACCAAGTGTGATCCAGACACTAAAAAAATAGGGAGTCGCATTAGTTAAACTTAATCCACTTAACTGGTATATCAGTATCCCTGATTAATTAACTAGTTTTCCCGATAACGCTATCTAAAAGCTACTTCCCATGTCGGTAACAGATGCAATGGGTTATACAGATTACGAAATATGTAGTCACAATTACTCACAATGTCCAAGACTGCATAGTTTTGGATGAAGAGCACGGTCCAAAACCATCCCTTCGCGCAAGCCGCCTTGCCGTGATATCCATATTTAAGCATTGGTCCGCCACTGACCACGTTCATCATCGTCATGTAGACGAGAATGGCCATGGCCACGACTGGCAGGATTCGGATAATCCTGTACAGATACATCAGGAGGGGATTGAGTCTTCCCTTGGTTCTGTTAATGGATTCCATTAAAAACTATGAACAGTCTTAATTGAATATACGAACTTCTCCATAACACGCAGAGCAATCATGGAAACCAGTAGGCCTCCAAGGACAAAAAATGAGTCCACTGCAAAATATCCATGCAGAGTGAAGCTGGCAAACGGTTCAACGGCCCACTGTAATGGCAATAGGATACTAGTTAATTCTATATTCTGAGAGACTTTTGAGATACTTCATTACATCCTGTATATCTGCATTGTTCAGGTTGGGAGTTTTCAGATAAAATATGTACTCGTGGGCATAAATTACCCAGAGGAGTGACATGCAGCGGATTCCATGAAAGCACTCGATCACATTTGGGTTCGACTTGTTGGGCACAATGCGAAAAAGAGCCCTGGAATTGGCCCTAGCCGAAAGAGCCTTTACCACAACTGGAATATTCTCTGGAATGAGTGCACTTTGATGTATGTGGAACTAAAGTTTACTAACTGGAAACTCACTCTGATCATGACACCTGATAAAATCGAACATTGTAAACGATACCACGATGCATGCCATCAACGATAACACCACTCTGTAATCATAATAATCATTATAATCCAACCCATATGGCTCCGAGCATACTCACATTGTGAAAATGGTCAGTCCATCCCAAGGTACGAGTTCACTTGTCTGGCAGCTGGCTTCGCTGATCCTCGCACTTATGCTGGAGTTGCTAGAGTTGATTATTTTGTGAAGCAGTTGATCCACAAAGGGCTGCATTTGCGTGGCCGAGCAAGAAGCCGGAAAACAAGTTGCAATTCTCAAATTGCTTACGAGCAGAAAGCAGTATTTTCCAATTACTTGCTGGGTACTGCTAATCGGCTGGCTAATTGATAGACACTCGTCAAAGTTTCCCAAGTCGAAGGCATTACCAGTCAGCACTCCAGAAGGAATGGATCCCCACGCATCGATCACTGATAAAGAACATATTGTTAGCCCCCATTATATTGACTAGACTTTTACTTACTCTTCAGTGCCCAACGCTGTCTGCTGGAGAGGTCTTCTATGAATACTGCCAAATCTTGAATGCATACAATATCCTCTTGTCTGGGCACTTGGAAATCCGATACACCCAAGCTTTGGAGGGTGACATTTCTAAAATATTTCGTAAACTCCACTCCCAAGGCTTCAAGTTGCTGCAAAGTCTCGTATTGATGCAACACTGCAAGCTCATTCGACTGCGAGGCTCCGATGACAAAGAGCCCTGCGAGCAATAAAATACTAAGCACGTTAAGCATTCTCATTTGCTTTCGATTGATAGCTTTTAGCCAGGTGCCAGTGATTTTATATGGCCATGCTCAAATTGATGATAAGCGCTATCTGCAATTATGACATTTGGCAACCGATTAGCAAAAGCTTATTACCGGGAAATAGCATATATATTAAACGCATGCGTACTTAAAAACACCGATTAGTTTCGATCACTCAACTTTTCAGGCAGCGGCAAATATTGCGAGTGCGAGTGAGTAACTCTTGAGCTTGTTCAATTTATACAATTTACTATTAAGATTAACTCAGTTCATTCCAGATATAAATAAAAGAAAACTCCACTATCAACTTTTTTTTTTTTATGCGTGAGTCCCACGTCCACCTCCCGCCCAACGGTCGGCGATTGCCTGATCCGAGTTTGCTAAAGAATTTTTAAATGAAAGCGAAAAAGGGTATAGGTTTGGTTTACGCTTGGTTTCGGGTCCTGTGTGAACTTAACCCTAAAACGATTAAAATAATTTTTAATAGACCGAGCGTTAAGCACGGTAAATTTCGACCGAGCACTGAGATAGTTAGAAAACACAGTTTTAGAAACTAATTCATCGTTTCCTGATCACTTAAGGGCGAATTAAAAATTCCAAATAACTCGAAGATGGGGAGCAGCCAAAGCCATATATTAAACGAATTTTCAAAATTGTTTTCCAGACGGCGCTGAGCCGATAAGCGGTTCAATTGGTGTTAATTGAATCCATGAATAATAAAAACTCTTGTCGAGAAAAAGTCGATGAAATCGTGAAAAGACAGAGAGGGGGCGGGACAGAGGCTGTCCCAGTGGGACCTGCCACCATGAACCATGTGTGCTTTTCATACCGAACCGCTCATGGGATAGGCCATCTTTGTTCGCCATAGATTTCTAAGCAGAATCATTCACGGCATGAAGCAAAGTCCGACTGTGTGCAGCTAAACACCAACGGAACTTAAGCGGGGAGAATAGGAATAGGCACAAAAAAAAAATACATAAAACTGTCTTAGCACAAAAACTAAAAGTTTTATTAATACAAATTAAACACAAAAAAATCTCATGCGCAGGCGGTAGCAAACGGCTGAAGTAAAGTTAGTAGTTAGTAGTTTAGTGATGATTTTAATAAAACCCCGGAGCGCAAAACAAAAGCACGACCGTTCACTATGAAGAGAATAGACGAATGATGATTCACTATACTATAAAAGCAGTAAGGGGGCACTATGCTGGAGTCGCTTTGTCTGCATTTCTCGTTACGTCGTTATCAGTCTGATTCATAGGAGTCGCAGCCGTAGTCAATATCGGCTTTGGATTTCCCCTGGGCCTCCAAAGAGCATCAAGACCCCCGATCGGTGCCTCAACGATGAGATATAAAAAGTACGACATCACCAGACTGATGCCGAGGTCCGACCAGAAGTTGAGCATCTGCAATGAGTCAGTTGAAGGTCAGTAATGTCAAAAGAATGAATACCAAGTCGCTATCACTCACCACTGTGTAGCTCGAGAAGTAGGTGCTGGTCCTCACATTCCTGCTGTTCACTTCCTGGACAAACATGTGCTAGATAAAGACGGAGTAGGAGAGTCGGGATAGAGGCTGCCACAGAGGCGACGAGAGCACACTGTTGGCCAGGCTGCCGTATCCTTGCATGCAGGCAAAGACGATCCAGCAGAGGGCCAATGGCCAACCCACCCGGGTGAGGGTGTAGTATAGGGACTCCTCCACAGTGGACAGGGCAGGAGCACTCCACTTTTCCGCCGGATAGAGGGCGAAGATCGAGGTAAAGATCATGGCCAGGCTGAGGAACCATCCGGACCACACCAGCAAGCGACTCAGCTCAACCTTCCTTCCCCGATTCAGGTGCAGGAAGTAGCCGAAAAGGAATCCAATCAGCCAGGGAGCTGCATGCGTGTGGGTGGCCAGGTACAGCTTCGCATTGGCCTCCCCATCTCCCCCGCCATTTCTGAAGAACAAGAGCAGTATTAAGTTTCTACAGCTTATGGCACGAATGGGAAACCTACTTGCGAATCATCGAGTAGTGGTTGACCATTTGCGTTGCAAACAGGCAACCTGAGAGCAGCACAATCAGCACCAATATGCCAGCCGCAGCCTTCTTGCCCCATTTGTAGAGGGCGATCAGCAGGAACGGAGAGATGATGTAAAGCTGCATGTCCACTGCCAGATACCAAGACTGATCCAAGCACTAAATTGGAACAAAGTTAAAAACAAAACAAAACGAAATGAATCCTCCCATGAAAACTTACCATATCTTCCGAGGCATAGTTCTGGACGAAGAGCAAGTCCCAGTACCAACCATTCTGACAAGCCTCTTTGCCATGGAAACCACTCTTGAATAGGGGTCCTCCACTTACCACTGGCATCAGCTTCATGTAGACCAGAATGGCCATGGCCAAGACGGGAAGGATGCGTATAATGCGATGCACATACATCATAGGAACATTCAGTTTTCCCTTAGTTCTAGAAATGAAACGATAGATGAGTTTAATTTTAGAATAATATGTCATCTATTTGAACTCACTTTTCCATAGTCCTTATCGCTGTCATGGATACAAGGAGACCACCAATGAACAGGAACGAATCTACTGAGAAGTAGCCATGCAGAAAAAAGCTGGCAAATGGTTTCCCTAGCCACTGGAATATAGATCAAGAATATATCCTAGTAATTTCTTTAGTTGTGTAAAATACTCAGTCTAATGCTTACCGAAATTGCGTGGGTGAAATTTATATTTGGCGAAATCAGGGAGTACATGTGCTCATGTAGGTACACCACCCAGATGAGAGATAGGCAGCGAATACCATTTAGGCAGGAGATCACATTAGGATTGGAGCTGTCATCCACCACGCGGAAAAGAGCTCGGGAATTGGCCCTGGCTGATATTATCTTTACCAAAGCAGGAAGTTGCTCTAAAGTGAATGACAAATGTGTTAGTAATATCTTTAAGTTTTCTTCTAAAATACTCACTTTGTTCTGAACATAAGAAGTAATCGTAGGCAGTGCACAAAGCCACTATAAAAGTCAGCAACGATAAAATTACACTGCAATAAAACGCATGAATTCGAGGTAATAGATATAGATTAATTTACACTTACACTGTGAATATGGTAAGCCCATCCCAGGGCTCAGCTTCGCTTGTCTGGCAGCCGTCTTCATCGATACTAAAACTCAAACTACTGTTGGTGGAGTTGAATACATTTTGATATAGCTGCTCCGTAAACTTCTCCATTTGGGTGGCCGTGCAGGAGGCCGGAAAACAGGTGGCAATCTTGACCTGCATGGTCTCTAATGCTTCAATTCCAGTATCCATGATATTCTTGAGGGGCACGGCCAGGAAGCAGTACTTTCCCTGTATGGTTTGGCTGTTGCTGATCTCCTCATGGATCTTGAGGCACTCGTCGAAGTTGCCCAGATCGTAGAAGGTGCCATACAGCAGACCCGAGGGGAAGGATCCCCAAGAATCGATCACTGGGGGTTGACGAGGAAAATCCACTTTGGTTAGCCTTTAAAGTTTTTGCAGCTCCTTAGGTTTGACTTACTTTTTAGTGCCCAGAAGCTTCTCGATTTAAGACCATCCACAACTTTGGCCATGTCTGACAGGCACTTCCCATCATCTGTCCTCTCAGTTTGTCCTTCCATTATATTAAAATCCAAAAAGTAGGACGCCGGGGTCTTCAGGAAGTTGAGGTGCTGATGAGTCTCATCGTCCTTCGACTGAGAGGCACTGATTAAGGCAAGTCCGCAAAGCAGCACAATTGCTATACCCTTGACCATGTTGGTTCGATTCGGTTTAATTGTCTCGGCCAGTTCGGGAATGCTTTTATATGACGATCCCCTTCGCTGGTAATCTGGCGATAAACGCTATCAGCGGGTATCCCAACAGGTATCGCGGGTGGAAAAACCCCTTCGGGGGGAGCAAAAACTCATGGGAACATCCCTGATAATGGACGAGCACTTACGCTTTACAGATAACCGAAACGCCAAACATTGTGGTAATCTGTTATTTTAAGTACAGACAGAATCGCTTTGGATTTCCCTGGGAATTTCTATAAACAATAATAATAATAATAAATTTAAATTTGCAATCCTTATAAATAAGTAATTTTTTATTTCTCTAAAGTTCTAAGGAAATCCCGTCACAAAGATTCCTACATAAGTTTCTGGATCATTGTGGTGGAGTAGCTTATGCTTCCTTGGCGGAACTTCAATCAAATTTTCACCCTACTTATTAGCCAAGGACTTCGCACTTTCTCCACACCGTCGTGCTTTCCTTCCTTCCTTTTTGTTCGCAGCTTGAGCCCGACGTAAACCTATTAAATATTTTTTCCCAATAATTTTCAAGGCATTAGCTCATCATCAATTTGCTGCTTTATGAAATTGGCAGCAATCACGTTATGCTCACCCAGCCACGCCCCCAAAGCCCGCACACACACACAGTTGGTAGCAGAGGAAGCCAAACACACTCAAACACACACACTTGGGGTGTACACATACACACCCACCTATACTTAAGCACATTTGCTTAATTTTCGAAATGAGTTCGCATGACTTACAGCACCTCCCTAGGACCCCGAACCGAAGCAACCATCCAAGCACCCAACCCCGCATCTATCATCCCGTATCCTTTATGGCCGACTCTTCTTTCGCCTTTGACGGTGGTCTGAGTCATTCGTTTGCTTTCTCGTTGATTAAATACGGAAATTGTTTGACTTTAGTTAGGCGCATGCAATTAATTAAATTAGAGCACCCGAAAAACCATCAAACGACAGTGTCCCCCTTCGTTCAATGGTAAAAAGAGTTCAAAGTGCGATCCTTTGAGATGCCAGGGTTGGATTTCGAGGCGGTTATTGAAATTGAATTATCTTTTTGTTTCGTTTTTCGGGGGCTGGACTCCATGCAAATTTCCATTTATGCAGAGCCCCGGACCGAATCCCGGCCAGCTCCTTGGGCCGGGGTTTACGACTTTATTTCATGACAGATTGTCATTTCAGCTGGCGGTGGGAAAGTGTAACACGCCAATGCCAATCCCTGCCCCCATCCCGTCCCGGCGGCATAATGAGGCAATGGCGTTTTTCCATCATATTTTATTGGGCCAAGGAGCTGCGCTATTCATCATGTATCCGTGCATACGGAACCCCGTTCGCCCGTTGGCCAACTTATCCAATCCTGGCAGAAGAGACGCAACGCGGCCCGGCGGCACGTGCCATAAAGCGGCGTGGCCAATAAAGCCGGTCGGTGCCGTTTGGGGCGATAATAAACATGCTAATGCCCATTAAGAGGCGAGTTTGAATTGAAAATCCCCTGAAATTAATACGAGCGTCGGCGCAACGTGGCTTTAGTTAATTGAACATGTCGACCGTGTAAATGCATAATTAAATTACTTCAACTTTAACTAAATCGCGCACACTGGTTGCCCGGCTGGCTGGCTGTCTGGCTGGCTGGCTGGCTGGCTGGCTGGCGAGAAAGGTGCGCTTAAATACTTCATTAGGAGCAATTCATTTGTTTAAATGCCTGGGAAAAGAGCGTGTGCCACATAATTGAATGCACTACATGCTGCACATCTGTCCGCCATTCTGTCGGCCATGCAATTACGGTAATTGGCTTCAAATGCTATTAAATATTTGTAGAACAGAAAGGGCATGTAATTATGTCAAGAGCCCCAGTAAACATAGTTTAAATATTATACAAAATGCATAAACAAAAGGCGGGCATTTGTTTTACCTTAAAAGCGAACAGGTAAGAGGGTTGAAATTAAGTAAAGCGAACAATAAATATTAATTGGGGATTTTGTATTTAACACTTTGAGTGCGTTTACTATTATCTGTTGTATTTAAGCTCTGCAGTGGTTTCTTTTTTCTACGAAATTATAGAAATTTCTCTGCGAGAAGAACAAATTAAATGTATAATTAAAAAAAAAGAAATAATAATAGAATAGGAGAGAGAAAAAATTAAAAAAAAAAAAACTTTGTCAGAAGTGGGATTCGAACCCACGCCCTCAGAGAGGACCAGAACGCTCGCACACCGCCCTTCTGAGAAGGGCAAGACTATTCGCCTTGAGTCTGGCGCCTTAGACCGCTCGGCCATCCTGACACGTTGCGAGCGGATGCGCCAGAGCGCACCTATAAGCTGCCGGGTGCAAACGGGGCGTGGTTGGCTCCGGGGGGTTGGTTATTAACTCCTGCTGCGATGACTACGCCGATGATGATGATGATGATGATGGAGCGACGGGCAATACACCGCAAACACACATTTTCACACCCAGGCAGCGTCGCATGTCTGGCAGCTATTTATAGATTGCCCCTCTCTGGCAAAGCTCGCGTGTGTGCTTTCCGGGGGAGAGAACCGAGTGGAGTAGAGAGTGTGGAGTAGAGAGTGGAAGTGGCTCTTTAATGGGCGCAATGCATACTTTCCGGCACAAGTTGAATTCATTGTTGTGAAAGTTGATCAAAACCCTCGCATTCCCAACCGTAATTACTTGCCATTTGGGCAGATGACTCCCGATATACGTTAATCCCGGCCAGCAGCCAGCAGCCCGGGCAGACAAAGAGCAACTTTGGCCGAGTCAATTCAATTTCAATTTATCAAATGCTTCAGCAATTTCTCTAATTGAATTTCGTTTCATTTGGCGGAGCATAATTTATAAAATATAACATTTCAATGCCCCCAATCCCGTTTCTTATTGATGCCATTCACTCAGCCCGAAAAGGAGACCGGCTCTAAGCCCAATTGTACGTAAGGACCGAGGAGCCCACAGTCCGGACTCCGGAGTAATCATTCTGAGCGCATTCCGCATTTCGCCGGCAATAAGTTTGCTTATAAATCACAAACGTCCGACGTCCGACGGCCGGCGAGCCAGGAGCATCCTCCTGCAGGCTTTAAAATCGATGAGCACATCGCTGGATTGACAATAATTTTTTAAAAATAATTTTATTATTTCATTCAGCCGAGCACTCATGCAGACACACAAGGGAAAACTTGGCAGGCAGTGCGGCAGCGGCAGTAGGAATGGAAGGACTCTGGCTTGGAGGACGGGAAATTGGAAGTTGGGGGCCAGGCGGATGTCCATCAGCTTCAATGGAGCCCTGACCGGTCATGCGTGAATGTAAACGCAGCTCGGAACCACTCAAGAGGCAATAATACAAATTTCAGCTCTTCCTTCGCTCGCTCTATATCTTGAATTAAACGCGACAAAAGCGAAATCTAATTGTGTTTGTCTCTGCAGTCATATTCAAACGAATCTGGCTCCCGATTTTATGCCTAGGCCCTGGGCCAGCGCTTGTCATACTGCCCGATGACGTACTCCAGCTTCCTGATGGCCAGCTCCACCTGCTTGTCGTCCACCTGGTGGTAGAGCACGAGGCGGGCAAAGGCCCAGTCCCGGGCACTGGCCTTCACCACGATTCCGGCTCCGTTAGCATCCGTCACGCCAGTCTCTAGTTCTTCGGGCTCCACTGTACCCAAGCGGGCGGAGAACTCACTGGCTTTTAACTTCGGCTGAGTGATCTCCACCAGGAGAATGTTGCTCTGCACAGTGTCCAGATCCACAGTGATATTGGGACTCTGCAGGGCGTGAATAGCTGAGGAAAGATTCCACTGTGATGAATAGGGCTGAAGAAGGGAGAGCTACTTGCCTTTGGCTATTTTCTTGGTCCGCTCGTGATCCTTGCCAAGCAGCGGCACCACCTCCTCCAGAGCCACCAGTCCGGCGGCGGCCAGAACGCCCACCTGACGCATGCCGCCGCCCAAGGCCTTTCGCAGTCGTCGGGCTCTTAAATATTTAAGATAACATTATTTCGATGTCGCCTCAATCATTTTCAAAACCTAAATTAAGATGCACTCATCGTGGCAGGTTCTGGGGAAAACTTACTCCGCAATAAAGTCCTTGCCGCCCACTAGCACGGATCCCACTGGGGCCGATAAGCTCTTGCTGAGGCAAATGGACACGGAGTCGAAGTCGCGGCAGATACGCTCTACGCCCACGCCCAAGGAGGCGGCGGCGTTGAAGACCCGAGCTCCGTCCATGTGCAAGGCGATGCGGGCTGAACCAGTGCCCACTCCCGGCTGGCGTACCAGGTTCGCCAACTCATCCAGGAAGGAGAGGGGCACCACCTTGCCGCCGCAGATGTTGTGGGTGTTCTCCACCACCACCAGCGAGGTGATGGGCTCGTGGTAGTCGTCGTGCCGGATTCGGCGGCGCAGCTCCTGCAGGTTGAAGGTGCCGTCCTGCTCGTTCTTAAGCGTGGCTAATTGGACGCCGGCCAGGTGCGAGGCGCCACCTAAATGTGATTAATGGAAACGTTCCGCAGTCAGTCGGGGCGGCAGGTGGTTACTATATGTGGGCTGCCGTCTCTGCGGTCTGCTGTTCTCACCTTGTTCGTACAGAAAGATGTGCGATAAATCGCCGACCAGGGCCTCCGTGCCGCGACGATGGCAATGAACCATAACTGTGGGGATTAGCAGAGGAAGCACTTGATTATTCACTTGGCCTCCTCAGATGGATAATCAAGAACTCAACCGCAGACAATTTCTTCTTGGTTTGTGTACAGTTTAAATAAGTTGTAAATAAGTTAAGGAACTGTTTAAGAATTATGTTGAGTTGTTTCAAGTGTTTAAAAGAAACGAAAAGTTTTGATTATCTCCTCTGTTTCCTGGTACTCCTGATTATCTACACAAAAAATTTCCATACATCGCTTAAAGATTTCACACCTGGCAGACTTAATTGCTTTTCGATTAACCTTAAGTAGGTACTCCAACTTGTCGAGATAAGTTATGGCTAGAAAACACATCCCAATTATAAAATATGAATCTTTCTGATAACGCAATAAGATAATGAAATTAAGCAGAAATATTTCAAAAATTCTAAGCTAAGTATGCACTTCTTATTCTTACTTTCCCTAAGAATCAACTTACTCGAAGCACAAAAAAGAAAATCATATTTATTTCACCTTTTATCGCCGCATACCTAATGAGCGACCCTCGTGAAAAATTAGCACAGTCATAAGTTTGAGTGCATTTTCCTTTTGAATGAAATGCAAACTTCAAATTTCATTAGAAATATTAATTTGAGGGAATGCATAAATTACTCGAGATTGCGATGCCCGTAGCTGCTGCTCCTTGGGCTCCTCTGTTCCTCGGGTCCGCAGTTCCTCAATTCCGGCGCTCCCTGCCCGACATTGTATATAGTATACCCCCCCCAGGCTAACGGTGGCACACGTCCACGTCTAATATTAAAGTCTATAAAAATTAATGTTATGTTTATGGCCGCCCTTAGCCTTTACGATAATGTACCTGATGCATGATATGAGCCCAGCTTTCTTGTTTCTTTCGCCATTCTGTTGGCTCACCTTGCCCTTTGTAATCTGAGACTGGCCTCACTTTAAACTAATAAACATAAGCGATTCCCCACTACGGAAATCAACTGGCGGAGACCGAAAATGAGCTGCCCGGAGCCGGGTTTATTTACGACCCAGTCTTGCCTGTCTTGCCACTCACTTGCCAGTAGATTTCCCATGGTGCCGCTGGGCACAAAGAGGCCTGCCTCCTTGCCGAAAATGGCCGCTGTCCGCGCCTCCAGTTCGTTCACGGTGGGATCCTCCCCATACACGTCGTCCCCAACTTCGGCGGAGGCCATCCGGGCCCGCATCTGGGCCGTGGGCTTGCTGACGGTGTCCGAGCGCAGGTCAACAACGGCGACGGTGGGGGCCATTTCTGCGAGGGAAGTTGATTAGCTGGGTTATTTGCATAAGGTGTGGGCCACATCCACTTCTTTATGGCCAGCTCCCCAATGGATTTGTACACTCATTTACATCGACACGTCAGTTGCACTGCCTTCAATTAGACACAACAAAAATTGATATGGAAAAGGCGATAGGCGGTTGGGGATCCAATGCCAGACAAACAATCTCGAGGGGCGGAGTGTGTCTACTTGAGGCTTTGGAATGCGGCATGTTTTGCGGTTGCATAATCGACCTATTATTAACACTTGATCTCTGAACTAAACTTATATATTCAATGGTTACTTTATAGTCTTAATTCAATTTGTCGAAAATAAAAAACAATTTGAATAAATGTTCATCAATAACAACACTCACTTAAGCAATTAGCAGATAAAGCACAAAGCAACGTAAATCAGGCAACGTGCTCGGACCAGAGCTATCAGAAAACTGACCCCAACTGCTGCTGCTGTCGCCGACATTAGCTCCGATGTCTTGCGAGAGAGGGGCCTCCAGCAGTGCTGATAATACTGTTCCCCAGCGATCGGATTTAGAATTGGAAGAGAACCAACTCACGCCACTCTCTTGTATGCTACGTGTGAACAGCTTGGTAAGGTACTCTTTATATTTTTTTATATTACTACCCAAATGTATTGATTCATTGATTTTACTTGACGCTCTCTATTAGGCAATGCCAGATGAAGAAAGAGTACAAACATGCCCACATCTTTGGTGATAAAAAACCTAAAAATATTAGGAAAATGCATAACAAATTAAAATACATTTTATTTAATTAATAAATAATGAATATATAAAATGTTTGGAGCCTCAGCCGTTGTACATTTCTTACTTACCCAGTGATTTTCATTTCCAAATTATATAAAAATGCAATTCCAAACAACTCAGCATATTCTTTGGTACTTTTTTTGTTTATTAATTACATCAGAAATTTTCACTAAAATTTTACTAATCCTAACACAATTTAGTTGTTCTTTCCTTACTCGTTTAACCTGTCTCTTCTTGGCCAATTAACAAATTCGGCACATTTCTGCGCGCTCGCTCGCAACCATTTTAGGTACAATTGAAAAACGTTACAATAATAAAAACAAATGTAACTTAGCTATGTACGCAATAATAGTAATAATTAGACTGTTAACAGTTGTTCTCTTAGTTCTTTTCTTGTGTTTTCCACGTGGTGAAGTACATGATTCTCGCTGGAACTGATTGGACTAACTAATAAGACGATCCAAGGGGCACGTCGCAGTGTGCCCCTGGGAATCGGGTAAAGCTACGCCTGATATCGATCATAAAGTTAGGTTAACTTACGAACTAAACTTTCAACAACTTTTCTTGAGAATGGGCTCGGGTCTGTGGGAGGGTACAGGGGGGATTGGACTCGAGGGGCACTTTGCATACGAAGAATAACGTACGCACACACAAGTTGTAAAATGTATGAAAAAATTATAAATAAATATTTAGAAAATAGTTTGAATTTTTCAGTAGTTTTCATTTCAGTTTTAGTTCTTCTTGTTAGTGTTTTTTATAGTCTTTTGAACAAGTTTCCCTCAGGCGCACGCCGGCAACCTGTTAAGATTTCCTTAGCCCTGGTTGTTTGCACAATGTGTCCTTGTTTAAGTTTGGCACCCACTCTATAGGACAGTACTAAGTGTGATTCGGGTGTGCGATTGTGTGGGAGGTACTCTATTTTCATTGCCAATCAATGCCAGGAAGAACACTCTGCCCGGCAAAATAGGTGAAAGTATAAACATTAGAGTGAATTCATTTCCGTTCTAGGCTGGCTTCCCTTTGTTTTTGTTTTTGGTATGTGCAGACAGGGCGACAGGGAATTGTTTCACTTAGGACGTTGACCTTTTTCAAAGATCGATTGCCACAAACATTAACGCTAATTGTATTGTTTTGTTTCGCTTCAGCACACGGGACACGCGACTAACAGCTAGGGGTTTAAGCTAATGCTCTAGGATGATTTGTTGTTCCACTCTCGCCGCCGCTCCTCATTGCTACGAGGAGAGGTCCGTTTCGGACGCGTCCACGTCGCCCGGTGGATTTCGCTTGATGCAATCCCGTATGCTTTGCAGGATGATGCCGGTCCGTCGGTCAAGGGCCTCCAAGTGTGGCTGCCACAGCACAGGACTCACGGGGTCCTGGCTCAGCGACTCGCTCAACAGCTGCGATAGCGTCTTGGGGCCGTTGTGAAACCTGGCAGTGGAAAGAGTTGGAGGAGTTCAGGGATTAAATATACATAGTTTCAGTGTTAGCTTAGTTTATTTATAATATTTTTTTGGTAGAGAGATAGATGGATAGATCATATACTCACTCCAGCAGCTTAACGAGCGTCGACTTGCGGATGAGGCAGCACTGCAGTACGGGCGCCAGGATGGAGAGCTCATCGTGGAAGGGACGCCCAAAGCCACGGCCATGGTCCAAATGCAGGGGGAACGTCTCGTTGCCGTAGACCCTGTAAAGCAAACGAAAGCCGTTCCAAATTAGAGTGAATGCGGCAATCAGCCGGAGCGTCCTCTACAGGCGCCAAAAGAAGGCATAATTGCCAGGCCGAGTGGGTGAATATACGAGGCTGGAGAGGGTGGAACCAGGAGCCAGAGGAGCAGAGTCAGGTGTGAGCCAAGTGCCGGCGATGACATCGCCGTAAGCCGAACAAACGCTGTTGCATAACAAACAATTTAGCAGCCAGCCAGTCGGGCCAAGTTGGCGAACGAGAGGGTTGGCTCGAAAGCCAAATCCAAAGCCCGGACCGGCATCGATGATGTGGGGCTATGCAGTGGCGGCAGTGTCTGCTGAGGCTTAGGACGGCTGAGATGTTTCGCAAACCTTTTGCAGGCGGGCTGGAAATATCTTTCCAGCTGCTGCATCTGCATCTGGTCCTGGCCTCAGCCCGAATCTGAAACGGCGGCTGCTTGGCATGCAGGTGCTGGCATATCCCTGGCAAATGCAGGCGCTTAGGCGCACACGGGGCGCATACGTAACGCAGCGCAACGTGCCGGCGGCGGCAGGAAGCCAACAAAGCCATGTGTGCGGAAATAAACCGATCGCATTAGTTGCCATGCCAAGGACATGGAGCCACCCAGGTGCACACATCCGGCTCAGCCCGACCCAATACTCACTTGAAGGTCTCGTAATGATGACGATCCATGTTGCCAGTGAGAAAATCAAAGACGGCCATGTCCATGAGGTCGTAGAGCCGCCTGCCCTCGTCGTAGGGCGGAATGTCCCGGACCTAAGTGGATATCGCAATGAGACGACATGGGAGAAAGGGAAGGGAGGAAGGGAAAATCAAATGCAAAATTAAGCTGCAGTTTCCCGGCCAGTGCTGTCTTAATTAAGTCTGCTCCAGCTTCAGTTACAGCTGCCCATCCTCCTCCGCTCCCAGCGACCACAATAAAAACATTTGCATTTCAATCGAGTTTAAATGCAAATTAAATAAAAGAAACCACAGTGAAGGGAGCTGGAGGGGCCTCAGAACCGGAGCTGAAGCTGGAGCTGGTGGAAGCGCAGTGCCAAAGGACTTGGAATACTTACCAGGGCACAATAATTGGCATCTGTCTCCCACTGGGCCTTCTTCCTTTTGTGGTAGGAGCGTCGCCAGGGATGCCGCCACAGCTGTTTGGGAGAAAAGAAAGAGCAGAGGGTTGGCGGAAATCAATTCCCATTTCTGGAGGCAAACAGCAAACGGAACGGAATGCGGGAATGCGGCTAACAGAATTCCCCGAGAAAGGCCAGGTCAGGCCAATCCTGTCTTAGCGGCTGCCACTCGGCGGCACTCGGGTAATATGTATAAGAATATTAATTTTGCTTTATGGCTGCTTCTCTCGCGAATTCTTCCAACTGCAGGCGAAATTAATTTTGCTTAAATTAAATTATTTGCCCGGCGCGCTGGCCAAGGCAGGCAATAAAAGTTTCGCCCAACTATCGCCCCGCTTCACTTGCGGCCACCGCAACTTACCTTCCGTCCCTGAGTTTTTCGGGGCGCAAAGGTGGTTCGGGGGTCGAGGTTGGAGGTTCGCGGTTCGCGGTTAGCGGTTCGAGGGTCAACAATAGCGACAACAACAACAACGACAAGAACGGGAACAGAAACAGGAACAGCAGCGGGCGCAGCAACAAAAGGAATATATATGAAATATATAAAAGAATTAAAAATAAGAGTGCTGGGTGGGGTCAGGCGTTACACAAAAATGCATAATAAAAGCTCGACGCGTTGGGCGTTTTATGCTGGGCGGGAGGCTCCGAGGGGAGGCTCTCTCCACCGGAGGGTGTAATGACCGGAAGCAGGGGCTATTCGCGCAAGCAGAGGGGGCAAGGCAAGGCGAGGCAAAGCGCACACACACACAGAACGAGCGGAAAAATGCAAACTGAGGAAAAAGTAACAAACTAAAAAAAAAAATAAAGGAAGCAAACATAAAGCAGAAAACTCAGGTAAGTTGGCGTTGGCATGGCGACTCGACAACCACCCCCCTGAGCTGCCCTTTTCCCCTTAGCTTAGTCGCCGAAAAACAAAAAAAAACGTAAAAAAATGCATAAATCAAGCAAAATTAAATTTTATAAGACCAGCGGGAAAAATGGCAAAGAGGCGAAAAAGATAGAATGTGAGGCAAGCAATTTGCAATTTTTGTTAGCTGCGCGTTAAATGCATTTGATAAATTCGCAGAGCCCTAGTTGCTGCCAAGCGATGAAAGTGCTTTAGATGAAATGACTTCCCTGTCTACCAGAGAGACTATAAATTATTCTACCTGCTTACTTATTGACATGGCCCTCAAAGCAATTATCGCTTTTGAATGCCAAATTAAATCAATACTAATGACATCAAATCAAATATGTGAGCTTGGGTTTAAATGTATTTTTTTGTGAAGCTTCTTATTGATTTTGTTGCTTTGGTTAGATAATGTTACAAATGTGAATATGAATAATAAAATGTACAGATAGTATTACAAAGTTTTTATTATGCCGCTTAAAACTATGCAGTAAAATATTTTTAAAGCATTTAATGGCTCTTAATTACCAAAATTAACACTCTCTTAAAAAAAAATCATTTAATCTTCCTCTTAATTCCCTCAATCAAATGTCCATTAAGATATCAATCGACCCAGTTTGTTCATCCTGTCCGGTGTCCCTTCCAGGAGCTTCTATTCCTGGCTATCCTTTCAATCTTTGCCATTCAGTTGGATTCCCAAAGCATTTAACAAGCGTGCAAATCAAATTTGCAACTTAATTAAAATTCTGTTCAGTTACAAAAAATTCACTCGTTGTTTACAGCTCGCTCCCGCAGCCAGGGAAAATAGAACTCGGCTGGGCCGGAAAAAGAAAAGGCTTGGGACAAGCGGAAAGTGCTACGAAAAAGGAAAACGGACTGGGCTGGGCTGGGCTGGGGTGGCGTGGGAAAAGGAGAAAGAAAAATGATCTCTTGTGCATAATTTACAGTTTTGCCTTACGCCAAATCTCAAGTATACACTTAACCATTTTCTACTTGTAAACTGTTTGGAGAGCGAGCCGCAAAAAAAGGGGGGAAATAAAGAGAATTATTCCTTTGAGGCTTCGGGGCAAGGATACTAAAAAAATATATATATCTATGTATAAAATAGACTAAAAATAAAATGCCTGCGCTGCGGCAAATCTGTGAGGAAACTGATTCTGCCCGGATTTCGGGCGGGAGAAGGGTCTGCAGATGAACCCTTTTTATAGCCCTAGCAAACTGAGACAGCCGAGTCCTGAAGTGGACTGGACTTGGCTGGTCTGGACAAGGACAGGGACACGGACTCGGACAGGGGCAGAGACAGGGACGGGGACTGGCACTGGGGCTGGGCTTTAATTTTTCGGTAATTTGCATTTAAAAGCTGTTGCCGTTGTCCCTTTTTTCCCCCTATACTTTTTCATGTTGATGGAGTGGACGCTAGAATTTATTAACGCCAGCGACCGAGTCCCGGGCTCCTGCATTTTATATTCCATTTTACGCTTTACCAGACGCTGGAGAACTGATACAATATTTCTGCTCTTAATTCAAGGACCAAACGAACGAATGAATGAAATTCGAATGAAGTGGCTCACTGGGGGCGAGGTAAGCGGTAAAACGAGTCCCGACAAACAAACAAAGGATAAAAGGCATATAAAAACAAAAAAATTATGCAAATTAAAAGTGAGTTCCCTCCGAGCCGGGCTATTTAAAAATTCCCTCTTACCCGCTTGCCGGGGCTTTAAGTGAGTTGCTTTTGGGCGCCGGGCAGAGCTTATGTATGTCGGTAGTTCTAGGAACTCGTGCACTGCCCAGTGACCACTTTTCACCGCTCTCACCTGTTGCCACATACACACACACACTCGCGCGGGGAGAGCTTAAGGACTAACTAAATAAAGTGATTTGTTAGGCGCCCGAAATTGGTAATGAAAGCGAAGAAGCGGCCAGAGCATAAATTGTAATCCGAGGCAGTGTTGAAGCCGCTCGTGCATTAATCAAAAACCACTTAGGCTGGTCCACACAGACACGAGATGGCGTCCCATTTCAGACCACCCCAATGCGAATCCCAATTCCATGCGTGCTGCGGATGAGGTGGGTGAGGAGGGTCCTGCGACCCGGGATACGTACCTTGCGATTGCCGGACTCAAAGCTGGGCAGAAAGGCGGCAAAGGAACCCTCCAGCATATCCGGATTGCCGCAAATGGCATGCGAGGTGTCACAATAGTACGAGCACTTGCCATGGAAGCATAAATTCAGCGATGGCGAAACAAAGAACGTCTTCAATAAATTCTCCTCGGCCAGTTGATAAATTTCGGTCGTAATGTTCAGCGTTCGGCCGGCGACGGGCATGGCACGGCGGAATCCCAGTATCCTGAAACCGGAGAGGGGTGCAGAGGAGCGGTTAACAAAATGCCAAACAAAGAAATGTCTTACACTGAAAAAATAACCCGAAGAAGCCGAAATTATTTCACATTAACTTGTTACAATAGGCCCGTGATTTAAAAGTATAATTTAGGCTTATGTCCACGTATTTCTTTGATTTTATTCATAAATCTATATTTATTACGCTTCTGTACGGCCATATTTTCCCCTCAGTGTCCCGAATAAAAATACACCAAGGAAACTTTTCCTTAATGGTTCAGGGAGACGGCGGCACAGACGGCGTGTGAAGCGGAATGCGTAATCAAGAATAAGAAAAATATTTGTGGATTGTTGTCAGGGCAACGGAAGGGAAAAGAACACAATAAGGAAAATAATTCTTTGTTTATTTAAGGAAACCCAACCGCATAACAATTGAGCTAATTGAGTGAAACCCAAGCCAGGTTTTTGCCAAATTTTCATCAATCAAAATCGACACCGCCTCCCGTAGATGCATCGATTTCCCCCCTAGAGTTTTCAGTCATCTTTCCGTTGAGTCACGGTTAATCTCAAAGGATCTTAAAGGGTTCAATGTAATCCCCTCACACACACACCCACGTAGCAGATTTATGGTCGGGTGGGTGTGGTGTCCAGACTGACCAGAAAATATTATCGAAATTATTTGGCAACATGAAGAATGTTCATTGTCTGGGGGGTCGAAGGCAGCCTGGGGTCAGTGGGGAAAATACGATAAATTTATATCACCCACCAGGCGCCGCCGCTGCTGCCGCCTCCGTGGCCACTCCATCACTTGCTGGCCAAAAACTCCATTAGAGGGCTGACAGCCCGGACCGGGCCAAGTTTGGCCAACGCTCGAGGACTGTCCGGCCAAGTTGTGAGCGGCGTAATGGTAGCATGTGCGTGCGTGTGGCAGCCACAACAATTACACAAGTTATGACGCCTTATCTAAACTCAAAAATCCCTCGGCGGGGGGAGACTGGCAATTAACCTGGCTGTCAAAGTTTTGTCAAACGCAAGCAGCTGCTAACTATGCAGACAGTATTCCAGTCTGAATGGCGGCAGGACATGTCTGGCCACTTGGCCGGGTTAATTAGCCATGAGAAGGGCACAGATAGGAGTTATGTGGCCACATCATTTACATGAGCGCTCGCCCCTTTCGGGAGGGCTTGAAAAATATTCTTAAATATCATTTAATGGTGGCATTTGGCCTTGGCTTCCATGCGAGGCCAATTGTATGTAAATTTTTTATATTTTATTCGTCCTGCCATCATAAATAATGAACATAAATTGACTGCGGTCTGACCTCAGCATGTGTCCGGGCGCTCACAGGCAATGTGTGTGTGCGAGAGGATTATTGGGATTCTAATCGCAGAGGGTCAGGCATCCAAATTGGTCGAAAGTGTTATAAATTTGAATGCCGAATGTTGGCCCTGGGACCGGTTTACATGGCGGACAAATTGGTTAATTTGATTGCTTTGTCAAGCACTAAAAAAGCGAATAACTTTCAAAGGGGCGACGGCCATAAACGTGAAATGTGGCTGAGAAATTTATATTTTTTAAGCCCGTCCTTAATGGGAATGTAACCGCGAAATTGGTCAAACGAATGCCTGTTATTGGTGGGCAATATTCGAAATATATTTTTAAATTAAATTCAGGTAATTCTTTAAACCAGAACCCAGATAACCCAGCCAACTGCACTGAATGCCTGTAACCGTATTTGCCTAATTGAATATTTCAAATTGATTTTGCCAGGCTATACATATATTTCCCCCCCTAGTCTTGCTGCTTTTGTTGTTGCGGTGCCGGGAATCCGTGAAACGTTCACCATAAATATTTACGTATAATTGAAAATTAAATTAAAAATAAATAAAAGTATGTCGGACATTTACACGACGCCGCGTGCAGATTTAATTCAATCGAACGACTCCCGCCCGGAGTCCGAATTCTTGTGCACTCGAATGCCTCTGGTTGAATTTCAGCAGCTGAAACGTCGGAAGGGAAGAGAGGAGACACGGGACGACACTCACCTGTCCAGGTGGAAGGCGGCAATCTCGGCGTTGTGGCGCTCGTAGTCCGTGAAGTAGAAATGGTTGGGCAGCGTTTGCTGGTCCCTCGGGAACCTGCGGAAAGGCGATTGCAAATGCAACATAATGAAATGAGGAAAATGAGTAAAATGAATAGAAACTGCGGGCTTCTGTCACCAGCTTAATGCATTCGCGTGGGCCACTTTGGACTTTGCCACGGAGCTGGAGACGGAGGCGGAGGGCACCTGCATTGCTTCGTGCTAGCTTAATTACTTACACGGCAGCACGAAGGGGAGTGCAATTTAAAAAAATACATATATTTGCAAATAAAAAACGCTTTCATTTAAATTGCAAATGAATGACATTATAAGGACACTTTGCACTTTGCACCAGCTGCTTCTCCTCCTCCCGGGACGGCGGGATGGTGGGAAAACCAGCACATTGACCAAGCCAACGCGTTTTAAATCTCATTAAAAAGTGCATGAATGTTTTAAATTCGCCAGCAGCTTGAAGTGCCACCACAAAACGGCAGCAATGGACGCGGAATTTCCATCGACAGGCCGCAGGAAAGTCAGCGAATAAAAAGCGGAATTTTATTTACTCAGCTACGCGAAAAGTGTTGTCGACAAGTGGGCAAAAGTTGCATTCATTACGGAAAATCGGATGCGGACGTGGCTGGGACAAATGCATTAAGCGGCGACAGACTGCGAAATCTTCCTTGGGCTTCCTCCCTGGGCAAAAACTCAACTCACCGCATCGGCTTCATTAAGGCCTTGATATCGTTGGGATACTCGATGATCAATTTCAGCTGGGTGCCGCCCTCCTTTTGCACTGCGAAGGACATGGGAAAAATGAATGTAAATTAATCAGGCACTCGAAATTAATTGAAGCAAAAGCCGAATTCGTGGAATTTGCACTTCAGCGATCACTGGCGGTCCGGTCTGGATTCCATAAACAAATTACACTCGACTAAATACCAATTAAAACGCACTCAAAGGGCGGGCTGCACTCAAAAAGAAACAAAGTTTTCACAAAAACATGGCGTATACGCAACCGCACAAAGGAGCCCGAAAACAAAAACCATCTTGGCCTGGTTTGCGATTCAGTGTGTGAAGTGAAGTGCATAGTTTGATCATTACATAAACGGACGGACTGACCGTAAACGAAAATAAAACCAAATATCCTGCCGCACACAGACCGCATTTCATTACAATTTATTTGAAAACAAACAAATGATACTGGCAGGCAGGAAAAGCAGAGAGAGAGTGGGGTTAGCTATCCCAGTGTTACTTATGAATTATGTCTTGAAAGTTGGTCTAAAACCCACGGCATGCATGCCTGCCTCTGTGTTGCGAGAAGTTGCTTGTGTACGCGGCGTATACGTGATAAATGCCAGCCCTACAAAGCCAAAGTTACTGCAATTATGCTGCCACAGTGTCATTGTTGCACCCCATCTCCCTCTACCCCTCACTCTGTCTCTCTGCCATACCCTAACTGCAAATGAGTTTTCTTTTTGTTGCTCGGAGCTGCTCGCTGTTAAAAGTTTATTATTAATAAATTATGAGTTTAATGAATGCGCTGGAAAAACTTTGCAATGAAAATAGTTTCAAAGCGGCACCTCAATAATACCAGCCGCCAAGCTCTACATAATTGAGTTAAATGCGCAGCTGAGCCCGCAGGAGTCCAGGTCCTGGGGCCTTGGGCTGCCATCCCGTTCCGTACAACAAACTTGGCCGGTATTTATGACTTTACAATCCCACAATTGCAGCGGAAGCAGACTGTCTTACCGACATGCTGTATTGGCAGCTTGATCATGTCACGTAGCACCGCATCCACCAGAGTGTCCTGCTCGCCGTACAGCTCCTTCTTCGTGATGCGCAATTGGAAGAGCTCCAAATTGCTGGCATTTGCACTGCAAAGAGATGGAAGTTCGGAACAGATATAGAGTCGCAGTCGCACAGGCAAAAAGGGCAACAAAATGATAGAAATGTAAGTAAAAATCGAGCATTACGCCATGAGCCAGCTGTCGTTTGCAGGCAAAAAAGAAAGCCATAAGGGCATTTCGGCAGCGAGAAATTGCACTTAACAAAAAAATATCCATTAATTTTCAATCTAAAGGCGGTAAGAGGTGCAAGATGCATAACGCCATATGAGATATAGCTCCAGGATCTCTTGAAATTTTGTTGAGAAGCCAGAGAATGAGAGAATGCTCTGGAAGTAAAGCATTCTCGATCTTTAAGCTCTTTAAGCTTTACGGACTGGGTTATCTGGCATATGAGTTACGCATCTACGACCTTATGGGGCCTTTAGTAAATCGAAATAGTATTTACTTTTAAAATAGATAATATTGTTAATTATTTCTTGTATCTCTTATATTTAAATGAGAGATGATTTTTAAAAGGTAATTTAAAAAGTAGATACTTTTTAGTACAAGGCAGAGTACATGCGAATATTTTTTTGTATTCTCCGAGTGTACTAGTGCCTCAAGGGTCTTTTCAGACTCCCTCATAAGTATGCCATGCCTTGGGGGCTGCATATCAAGATTTCTCACATTGATTTGTCAAAGCAATGTCCCCCTTTTTCCCTGCTCGGCTTTTTCCACCGCTGTCATGACAATTTGGTTTGCAAATGCCAAGAAACCCGCCTGCCGCCCGAAGCTTCCAGGGATGCCCGAGCAGCTCAAGCTGCTCTTGCACACATCAGACGTAATCTTCGGTGGTCGATTTTCCCTGTTGCTGCCAGACTGGCAATTGTCGGAAAATATCTTTTCCTCTCCGATTATGCTTTGGTCTCCCTTTGACATGTGCCGCTCACATGGCAAATGCTTTTGTCTTAAGCTCTTGCAGTTACGCTTTCGGATTCCGGATTTAGTCCAATTTGTGCTGGTTAAGCACTAAGAGCCCTGCCGGAATTTAAGCTGCAAAGTGCTCCGCTTTGGCATTAGCTTTCCCGTTAGCCGTTTACTTCGACCGATGCATTGCGCAACAACAAGAACAGTTTATCCCGCCAGCAGTCGTGACAAATTGAAATGCAAAACTGTATACCGACTCCTAGATGCGACGACGCCGTTGGTCAGTCAAAAATGAGGAATGAGCAGCAATGTCTGCTCCATTGTGCACCGAGTTTATCACGATAATGAAGTCATATCCGTTTCTCCCCCTTGGCAGCTCTCAATGGCATCTACATAACTCATTGTCCTTCGAGGACAGACGCCTTCGCCTCCTACTCATGCTCCTCCACCGCCTCCTGTTCCTGCTCAGTCATAATTTGCCCGCTGACGTCTGTTACACTTCAACGCTTAACGCTTTTTATGCTGCCTAGCTCCTCCGGATTGCCCTCGTGCCAACCCCTTTGGCTGCCTTCGGCCTTTGTGCGCAGGAAGGAAACAAATGTCTGGCAGCCAGCCTTCTTGTGCCCCGAATGACTTTCAATATTTCAGCGTTTTATGGAAACGGTGACAACTTCCTGCCCGAGCTTAGACCTACCCTTTCCTTCCTCAGCCCTTCCGTTCGTCCTCCTGCCCGCCTGACAGCTAAATTTAAAGTGCCGGCATAAGAGTGCTCACAACCAGGCGACAATTGTCATGAGCCGTGATGGCGACCGCAGGCCGAAGAAGGGCCAAAACACTTGACGAGGGTTCAAGTCAGATTCACGTGCTACTTGGTAGTTCCAGGGAAAGGCGGCCTTATCAGGAGTCCAAGCCAGGGCCAAGTCAGCAGGTTCGAAATGGAATCGGGTGTACCTTTTAACTCTAAGCATAACTTTAAACATAGACTTTTCTAGGGTTTTCATAGGGAATTTTTTTTTTATTTTTATTTTGTGTAACGATTTGAAAACCTATTTTTAAATTTCAACGAAAGGAAAAATGAGAAACAAATCTGTAGAATTCAGTTTTACACATAGAATACTATGCTTTATTTATGTCAAACCGGTTTATATGGCAGTACAGTCATGAAAAAACCCCAGAAAACAAATGTCCTAAGCATAAACCTTCGTATCCGCTCACGTTTTGATTGCTAAAATATTCCCTGAAAGGGAAAGGGCTAAAGGAACAAAGGAGTTACGTAAGGCAAAGTCAAATTTGTGCTCATGTTTCATTTGTCAACTGCGGTGTGGCAACAGAATTCGCTGGAGCAGCGGCAGCAGCAGCAGCAGCAGCTGAATCGGGAGCAGGAGCTGCGTAATTGATGAAGCCCGATCCGGACATTGACTAAGCACTGGCCGCTGTCCACAGTGGCTATATATTGTGTGTGTCTGCGGTTTGCGCCGGCTTGTGCACAGTGGGACCCAGGCAGGAAAAATCAATCTCAAGGGCTATACAGGCTATACACCCCTTGAAGCTAAATATTCTAAATAAAAATATATTCCATTTTCTATGATATCTTTGCTCAGAGATGTTAATGAATACTGCCTTGAAAATAAGCTTTAAACCCAAACAACATTTTATGCTGAGATTGTGCAACCTTCGGTGACAACCTAATTGAGTCGCCCTGCGTTCGTGGCTGTAAATGCCCGGCCAATCGCTTTGGCCAGCTGTTGCACTTTTTGGGTTAGCAGGGAAAGACAAGGAGACAGAAAAAAGGCCATCAGCCGAACGGAATTCAAATCCCTTTAGTAATTGAGTCACGTAAATCAGTTGCAGCGGCCGCCAGTCAACAAAGCCAGAAATCGCATTACAAGAGAAAGTGAAGGCGATGTGTAAAACGGGGGGAAGGTGTGCCATTGTAGGGGGTATAAATAGGGAAGTAGGGAAAATAGGGAGGCGGCGGGGCTGTGACGTGGCACGCCAAAAGCGCACGTGACACGTGGCCCAGGACACACACACACACACTCGCACACATGGTGGCTAACAAACGCTGACAACCGCAGTGACAGCCAACCACCGGCCCAGCCCGAGCTGGAGCTCCCTGCACCACCTACACCCCCCCTTAAAGGCCGCCCTACACACCCAACGACCAACCCCCTCCCAACGTAGCCGTGGCCTAAGCCCGCGCAAAACTTTGTTATGCAAAGCGTTGACAACTCAACGACGTTGACAACAGCGTACCGCAGCAAAAACAGAAACGATAAAAAAAAATAATTGAAAAAGAGATTTTCATATAATTGGTAGCAGCACAGCTCCCCCCAATCCCTTTCGGTTGCCCGCCCGCCCGTCGCGTTGCACGTTCCTGGCGGTTACTTGCGTCAAAAGTTTACTTTGAGTTATGTTTAGCGGAAATTAAATTTATTTATGTCAGCGGCGACGGGACGGCAGGCAAAAGCTCCTCTGAATGACGCTCGCTAATCAGCTTAATTGCGCTCGGTTTGACGATTTGACAGGACAGGGCAGGCTCGGGTGGAATCCTGAGCTTCGAGTCCAACGTCCTTGGGCCAGCAAAACTGCGGCCAAGAAGAAACCTTGCTTACAGCTTGAAATACTTTTACAGAATCGCACTTAATGTAAACATGAAAAGATGTAAAAGGATACCGTAAGCACGGTTTTGTTTACTATAATCTTCATCCGGGAACTTATACTTTATTAATGCGGTTTAGAATGCGGAGGAGTGGGTTTAACAATTAAATAAAAGGAAATTTTAATACTTATTTATATTTACTTTATAGTAAGAAAGTCACATCTGTTTATTAAATTAATGACAGTCATAGAAGAATGAAGATCGTTTGTCAAGAAAATGCTTATATTTATTTAAGAACTGTTTTGATAATAATGATTTTTAATTTAATTATCGAAAGGTGAAGGTGAAAAATGAATTCATGAAGTTATTAATCAAATCTCCGAACTAAAGCTGTTAACCTTTATATTTCTTTAAGTATTTTAATTGATTGTAAAGGCATTTTCTTGAGCTCCAGCAGACATGATACTTCAAGGGCCGAGACCTTCGTCGGAATGAAACCCCAACTTTTACGCTCCGATAAGAATTACTAATTAATGAAATATTAAATTTCAATTGCCACAGGATTGGCGCTGCTCAACCTGCAGACATTCCGCGTCCGAGGCAAACTTTGTGCCTCGGGATTATGACTCTGTCAGTGAACTCAGCCGACTGACTGGTTTTCACTTGTTGTTCCCGCTGCTATTGTTCCCTGAGCTGGAGCTGGAGCCGGAGCTGGTCCTGGCGTGGGCGCTGGCACAGCTACTGGTACTGGTACTTGTATTATCCTTCCGCTGTTTCACAGCCTGCCCAAGTGGGTACTATAATAACAGCTGTCAGCCGACATGTCCTGGCCTTTGCTTAAGCCTGCCAGCCAGCCCGCCCATCCACCATTCCCGTCATCCCGGCAGCCCGCAATTATTTCACCATAAGAAAATGTCAGTAAAGTTTCCCTTCTTACCCATTTTCCCCGGGCAGCTGCGACCGGGCCGCCACAGCCACGGAGCCGCAAAAGTGCTGCTTAGATGGAGACGAGGAAAAACTTTGTGCGTGTGAAATTTTGCGGCCGCCAAGACCAACGAGGAGCCATCCAGATGGACGGACCCGGGCCCCGGCCCGGACTGCAAGCACGGACACTTTTGAGCCGAGTTCGCGGAATAAACTCAAAGCGAGGGGCGGAGAAAAGTGAAATTAAACTTATATTGTAGCCGGGTCTGAAACTTCAGCGGCAAGAGCGCGAACATTAAAACCAATGACAGCAAACCAACTGCAGCTGGGATCCGAGAAAACCAAGCCCGGCAAAATCCGATGGGAAGTGGAAACTTCGCCGGGATGTCAGCAAGCTCTCGGAGTTTTACACACTCGTCGACATTGAGCATAGTCTTTTATTACTAAGCGCACTCTCCGATTCCCATTCCCATTTCCCGGATCCGGTGCTACACTTGAACAATTTTTTATAGATATTTAAAGTTTTTAGGGCCAAGTTGAAGGTAATATAATTTATATTTAGTAAATGATTTATGAAAGTATTTTAATGAAAAGGGAACATTTCGAAGTAAAAATATAAAAAGATACTTTATTATTTAAATGTAAAAAATCCTTTTTAAAAATGAAATATGTACATCTTACAAAAACTAGGGTCCCTAGAGTAACCCATATAATCCCTCTCCAAATTTCAGCATATTAAAAGTTCTTTGAGTGCATTTTCTTTTCCCGGATTCGTTGGCATTTTCATTCTGACCGACAGCTGCTAAAACTTCTTGTGTTTCTCCTTTTAAGCCGGGTGTAATTCGCTCGAAATAAGATTTCTGTCGCCGCTGAGCGCGGTCGCAATTGCAGGCTAATTAAAAATTTGTCATACTAATTAAACGCAAGCCGGCGGAGAACAGTGTCGCGACCCTGGGATTTTTGGCTGAATCAGCACTGTGGTGGCAGCACGGCAACTTTGCCGTAATTATATGGCCAGGCTAATGTCGGACAGGCTTTTGTAGTCATCGCTCGCTGCACCTGACTCCTCAGCAGCCGCTGGCAATATCTCATCTGGTAATTTTAGGCGCATTTGCATTTTGTCACATTTTTCCAGCTTTTTCCACCGCCCCACCGCATATCCTTAGCTCCTTGGATTCTTTGGCCTGCCAAGTTACCCGAGCTGCGTTGCATTCTCTGCGGGGTTTGGGCCAAAAAGTGCTGAGTAAACCGCAGGTGAAGGCGGAGTGATGGTGGGCTGTTAGATAAAAGACATCGTCGAGCATGTAGGGACAGAATTTTAATGAGATAGAGCCGACGACAGACGACAGGAGACAGGACAAGTGGAGCCTCACCATGTATGCCTTGACGTGATCCTATTTCAGCCAACACAGATCTTGATATCCTTTTGAGGTACAAAAACATTCAAAAGGGATAATGCGAATTTTATCTCCTGCTAAATATTGGTATTAAATCGTTTCGATCGTTTATGTAAATTCGTTTCATTTCTAAGTCAAAATATAAAAAGAATATACATCTCTTTAGATTTAAATTGAATAATTTTAAGATCTTTATTTAACTAACTTGTAAACCGCACAGTAAAAATCACACTTTCTTAAAATTTATGCATAGAAAAATTGCATGTCTTGCCAGACTTGTGCAAAATTCACATTCCACCTGCAAGAGCATCCCAACTTCTTGATGCATTTTCAGCTATAATCCCTCTGCCAGCTTTTTTACCATGCACATTTACTGGCAGCCATTTCGCTTGTTAATGAAATTTGCATTTTGCTACGTGCGACACACAAAAAAAGTAGCAAACTTTCCGGCTTGGTTTTCGGTGATGTGCTATAAATTAGAAAATCAAGCATTTTATGCTAATGCCGACGCCCACACTTAGCCAGCTCAGACAACAGGCCACCAGGCAGTCCCTGCAGCCCAACAGCAACCCACCTCAGCCGAAACAACAACTTGAGTTTGACAAGTTTTTGCGACTTTGCATTTTCCCCATTTTCGATTTTCCCCGCTCTCCCGCTTTTCCCGCTCTCCTCCCCAGTGCTGAACCAATTTTTGTGCAACTTCAGCTGGGGCAATGTTCGCCAACTAGTGAAGCAAATGAAATTACTCATACGCTACGTATTCAATTTTGATAAAAACTGCCAAAACGATTTCAAGTGAACAGAAGCTTCCCGGAGTGTCTGTTCATTGTAAAAGCAAACGAAAAACGCCGGCAGAGAGGAGTACCAAAGGATGGAGGGGGAGAGAAGGGGAAAATTCGGAATGGGACGTGGTATGGGGAGCAAGATGCCGGAGGAGAAAACTAAGCTGATTACCGAGCAAGAAAATCAAATGAAAACTCGACGAAATAAATTTCATTGCTGCCTCAAGTGTGCGGGGAAGAACCGGGAAGCAAGAACTGAGAACTGGGAACCGAGATACCGACTAGGGGAGATCCCGCCGAACGGTAACGGAGATAAGCATAGGGAGTGGTGGGTGCTGCAAATCCACATTGATTTCTTTATTGCACTTTTATTTGATTGTGCTCTCACGAAATTACGCATACGCCGCGTTGAGACAAGGCAAACTCTCATCAGTGTTATCGGCAGGGAAAGGGTCCTTGTCCTCATCCTCATCCGAAGAACCCGTTGCCGGCGGCAACAACAATCAGGCAACACTTACCAGCGACAGATAGAGACATGCACATAAAGATCTGGGCACAAGAAGCTTCAAGGGATGGAGTGCGACTGGGATGGAGAGGTTCCGGGATGGGTGGTTAAATGTCTAAAACGTAAATGTGTCACGTAAATGGAGCGTAAATTTCAATAAAAATCATTTCAATTCCGTTGAAACCCGAAAAGTGCTGTAACTGCCTTAGCCTCCTCCCCCGCCCAGTTTCCCATCCACTTCCAGTTGGCAGTAAAGCCCCCGTTCTACTATCAATTACCACGTAGCCGGGCAAAGTGGCTCCGGGCCCCAGGTAAAAACTGTAAGCATTATGTCCTTCCGCCCAGGGGAAATTGAATTTTTTTTGTTGCCGCTCCTGACTGCTGGCTCCTGGTTTTTATGCACCACACTCACCTGGCCTTGCGATGTAGCATCTCGGCCAGCGTGGGATTGTCCCGTCCCACATCTGGCGTATTGTCCACAATCACATGCGAGTACTCGTCGCTGAGGAGGTACTTCTGCAGATCCGAATAACGATCGTGCGGGGTGGGCTTCCGGGTGGAGATGCTGGCCCCCGTTCCGGGTCCGGCCGCTCCCCCGGAAGCTCCTGCCGCCGCCTCCTGGCCACTGGTTGCCCCGCCGCTCTGACTTGCCGCCGCCTGCGTGGAGGCCTCCTTCGAGCCGGATGAGTTGCTGTAATAAAAGGAAGAGTAACCGTGTTAAAAGGAGCTGCATGAAAGTGAGTTTGCGAAAGAAACGCCATAATTAGCGGGCACCCGAGGGTCGTCGGGTCGGGAGCACTTGACAATGGGTGGGCTCTCCTTGCTAATTGCAGCTGCCAAGAGCCCGACTGCCTTTTAGTGGCAGCCATCGAGGAGCCAGGGCAACTAAGTGCCCCTGGCCAGGCTCCTAAAGACACGCACTTGCACTTGCAGGTGAGCTACAAACTTTGCCAGCCCGAGTTTTAGTTGCGTTTATCTAAGACGAGCTCGAACGACCACCAGCCCAGCAGCCACCCTCAGACCCATTCACAAACTCAGACACACACATGGGACTCTTCACTTGACTGCAATAAACTGGAATTGCAGGTACTTCAGCGAGGCCCAACCACATCCCACATCAGGCAGCACAGTGGTGAACCAGTCTGGAAAAGTAACAAAACATCCTACGGTTTCTGGTTCTTCGCTTACTTCAAAATATGCAAGGATTTTTGGTATCAGACATTCAGTTTAAACCTTTACAAGGTGGCAAAAGTTTCTATCATTCTAAGCAAGGAAGGCAAATTAAAATTAAATTTTTGGAAATAGTTAACTTGAAAAATTCGTAGATATTTTCGTATCTAAATGTATTCCATATATTTAATATACATTTTAGAACGTGAATTGCCAATGTGAACCCACTGTCAGTGTGCTGGTAATCAGCTGCCGTTTAGACAGCGCCTGCTTCAGACAAAAAGAGTGCTTGAAAAATGAATTAAAGTTTCAGAATTTGTTGCATCCATTTTGCTAGCCTTGACTCTTGGCACCGCTTGGCGAAATGCTTGAGATATAACCGAGCCTGGCCCCGGCTCGTTAGCATGCGGAGGTCCTGGTCCCGAGATCCTCGTAGCCAGAGAGAGAGAAGGAGAATAAAGGCCGGAATTATGTGGCAGTTGTGTGACCATTAAGCCAAATGACATCTCTTCAGCCGGGTGCAAGCTGCACATCATTAGACCCGAATCTCGAAATTTGAGTTTCTCGGTAAATTGTCGTTTTTATACATTTTTTAATTGTTGCAAAAGTTCTTAAATCTGTACGAAATCTGGCCAACTGCCCCGCCGTCCTCTGTTGGCCCGCAACCCCACTCCACCTTGTCTTATCCGTCAGTCAGACAGGTGTGCACATGTGCCGGAGAATGCAAAAACTTTTTCAATTAACAGTTGCCAGCCGACGTCTGAGCCAAGACAGAAGATAGGCCAAGAGACAAGAATGGTAAAATGGCAAGATGGGTGAATGGCTGAATACCTGAGAAGCTGTCAACATTCCCTCAGGGGATGGGATGAGAGCATATATGGCGGCAAAGCTGCTTTCACCTCGCCCGCGGGGCTTATTAAGAATTTTGCGCTCTAGCGCAGATTTCACGCGTTTTATTGGCAGCCGCATAATGCCACTTTATGGGCTAATAAGTATTTAAATCTTCCTTTGAGCTAAGAGGAACGAGCATGCAGAGTGGAGACTGGAGTGCCTGGAGCACGGAGGTGGCCCAACCAGCACTTTTGCAAAGTGTCCTCGCTTTGTTCGCTTATTTATGGGGCTCGTTCAAAATTGATTCTGCCGCAGACAGTGGCCCTAAATATGTACTGGGCGTAGCCTCAGTGAAAGCCCAGTGCTGTTCTCGTTACCAGTGATCGATGTGGCGTGCACTTAATTACACTCCCGCGAAACTTTGCTCATTAAAGTGTCACGTGTTGCGCGTAACGCTGCCCACATAAGCTGCCCATGTGCTGCGGTTAATTAACCAGTCAACTGCAACTGTAATGGCAATGTACGGCACCTGCAACAGGGATAACAGCAACAACAATGCGGCCACAGGATCATAGTTCGAAGTTTATGCAAGTCGTAAGCGATGAGAGTGGTGCATAGATAGTTCTGACATGGGGTTAATGAATGTACTTAATATGGGTTCTAATGAGATTTCTCAGAGGTGTTTCCCATAACCATCATCTCTTTTCGCTTAAATAAATAAAGTAATTAGTTACAAGTTAACAATAGAAATTTCTATCTTAATTTAAAGTATACTGAAAGTACTCATTTTTATAAGATGCTATTACACCACCATATAAAAACGGTATCTGTAACAAATTTATCCCTAAAACAATCCAGTTTTTTAATAAGATTACAAAGGTAACTTTGAAAATCCCTCTCAGCTGATTTTAATTGAATTTAAAAGGGTTGAGAAACCCTCTGCCAAAGAAACACGAAAAAATCAGGATTGATAACAACCCAAAAATGCGAATCATCACTGAAAATGAATTCTGCTTGAGCTTCTTGGAGCATTTACAGCATTGCCAAGTACGCTGCCACCAGTTTTCAGTTTTTAATGAAATAATTAAAAAATTACAAGGCAAGCAGTCGCAGCAGGAGGAGACAAGCCAGGAAATCGGGGGAGCTGTGATGGGTGGCGTCCTCCTTCGGCCCCAAGACGGAGGCGGGCAAACATTTGATGCTTAAATAGAATTTATTACGCTTCACAGCCGCGTTGCACGACTCAGTGCATGGAGGCATCATAATTTTGCATTTGCCAGGGCGCATAAGTAGATAGCTGGGCGCTGGAGCGGAGGAGCCACGGAGGGAGCCTTGGAGGCAGCATTGAAGGGATGGCATCCCTCAGGCGCAGCAAATGCGGAAAAGCAGTTTCCGAAGGCATTCATTTTACGGGCGGTGGCAGGCGGCTTATGAATTAATTAAATATTTACTGGCTAAACATTGGCGTTTTATGTTCCCGGAATGGAAAGGAACCGAACCGAACCGAAACGAAGGCGAAGCGGGAGGCGGTTGGAGGGATGTGATAGGTCCAGGCTCGTTTACTGCACCTGGGAGTGGGTCCAGCCCACCTGGAAGGATGGTCTTAACAGTTTCCCTTGCGCCTTGCTGCGTCATTTTGATGTTTTATTACTCGGCTTCCGCCAGCCGCAGCGAAATGGCGGACAACACCCCACAGCCAGCCCAACTTCGCCCGATTTCACCCACTTACCACACGCAACGCAAAAAAATGAAGTGTACAAAGGTAAAGCGACCTGCTCTGTACATATTCTATGGCACCCGGCATTAACCCGGCTCTTGTTCCTGTTCCTGTTCCTGCTTCGGCGTCGGCTTTTGCTTCTGCTCCTGCTCCTGCTTTTGCTTTTGCTCCTAGTGTAGCCCTTCTGGCTCCTTGTTGTAGTTTCCAAGAAGTTCGTCCTGGCGTGGGGTTTATGTTTTGTAGCAAATTACGTTTTAATACCGGGCCAACCAAGTTTTATTGCAACTTTTGTTGCATTTCTGCTAAATTGAATTATGTACACTGCCGTGTTCAGTCGCTAGTGGGGACTGCGCCCATGGGTATCAGGGATGGTAACCGGGTTGTAGTTGTGATGTTGATGGCCGGGGGGTGTTTGCCCGAGTCAATGGCCCGACCCCGTTTGCGATTTGTGCATAATTTTTAATCCGCCGGAATGGCCAGAGGTTGCCCTCTTGGTTAGAGTTTGTAATACTAAATTTCAACACGCTCCCGTTTCGTGGTGTTCTCCAGAGAAAGTAGCTATATAGTTTAGGATTCTACTGACTTATTAACATTTTTTACGAAGCTCTTTTGCTTTCCACTTTATTATTAATATTAAAACCTAAAAAGCCAGTACATAGTTGAGCTTTAAGTTATTATCATAATGTACCTTGGTTAAGAGTAAAGATCAAGAAAATTCTACATTGTTAACCTCACTCTCGCCCCTTAATTTTATGGAGATCACTTACTATGTTACAACTGCACTTGCAGGAAAGAGTCACTCCCTTATAACCCGCTGTCAGAGTTCGAATCCAAACCAAACCCTTAATAGGAATCGAACAACGTTGATTAATGGCAGGATTTTGGCTATAAATGTGGGTCGAAATCCTACCAGGAATGCGGTACTCACCTCTTTTGCAGGAATTTGCGCTTGAACTCGTGCAGCATTCCACCGCCGCCACCAGCACCCGTGGCATCGTAATCGTTGCCCAGTCGGATTTTCTGGTGCTGCTGCTGCAGCAGATGCCGATTGGCCACCCCAAAGTCCATCTGCACATCCACGATGAGAAGGAGGGTGAGCAGGACCAAGGTGGCGCCCAGGCTGATGACCAGGCGCTCCTTCAGCTTCATGGTACGCAGGACGGCCATGATTCGATTATTGTTGCAGCTGATGCTGCTGCTGCCTACGGTGGAGTGATTTTTGCCACTGAGTGTTGCTGCTGCTGCTGCTGCGGCACTCTCCAGGGAGTTCTTCCTGTTGCTGGCTCCAAAGCTGCGCAGCCTGGTCAGCCAGCCAAGATTTTTGCCGCCGCCACCTGCAGCCGACTGGTCGGTGGTGCTACGGGCAGCCTCGGTGGCAGTGGTGCTCTTGGCAGCCTCCGCGGTGGTATTTCCGCCGGATTTGTTGGTATTGCCGCTACGCACAATGCGCCGCCTGATAACAATACGCCTTCGCGGCGCTGCCTCTTCGTCCTCGGGCTCCGAGTCGGGATAAAGCACGCGATCCGGCTCTAGATCTCTCTTTAGTTCGAGCTCTGGGTCGGGGTACTCCTGCTCCGCCGATTGCCCAGCATCAAATGCTGGGATTCCGCTAAATGGCTGGCTCCACGAATTTTCTACGCCTATTTGTTCAGCTGATAGCTGACCGGCGTAGGGGCTATGGTAAGCTCCGATATCAGTGATGTGCCCTTGTTGCTCCTCCTCCTGCTGCTGCAATTGCTGGCGGTATCGGAACCGCTGCAGGCGCTCTGCCAGCGGCGTTGACTGCGATGCCGCTGCCGGAACCGCCGCCGGTCGATAACTGCAAAAAGCATAAAAAACAGCGGAAAGAGGAAAATTCATTAAAAACCAATGAAAGTTCAAGGGTTGAGGTTAGTGCGATATAGACTCCTAGCGATAGGCAATAGAAGAAAAACCTGCTGCTAAAATAAACACCACAGAACCAGAAATATATAAAGTACCAAATGGAAAATGAATAAATGAGTTTTATACATATATTCAATTTAAAATAGTTTAAATATTCTCCATGCTTTATAAATATCCATAAACTAGTACTATATTCAGTTTAAACTTTGACCAACAAACAAAATCTTAAAATATCAATAAGCACAACTGTGAACTTTAATTTTTTGATTTTATGTTTATTACTGTTTATTAAAATTTTAAATCTATGATAATGCTCAAAATAATGGTTCGCTAATTAAAAAGGCAAAAAAACTTCAGCCACGGTTCATTTATATTTTCACAAACAAAAATTAATATGGAATCAAGTATTGATTTTTTATTTGTTAAGCTATTTTCTATACTTGCCAGTGTTTCTGCATTTTTTATTGAATTAAATCTTTTTATATTTTTCAAGGTTCGAGTGGTTTAATAAAATGGCAATTAATATAAATATTATTATTTCTGCCTAACTAATTTCTCAAATGGCTGCTCCTTTTACCAGCTAACTCCACACTCTCCTTGACCCCGCCTGTCTAACCATAACAAGCCTCGAAAATATGAACCTTTGGGACGCTGTGTAGTTCGTATTTTGTGTCTGGGTTATTCATAAAGCGGCGTCGGCAGCGGCGTCACGGCATCCGCCATTTTGACAGGCACCGGAAATGCGACAGCAGCCATTTTTTTCTTCTAGTCAGCCACTGTTATCGCTGCCAATGTTTCTGTTTCTGTTGCTATTGCTGTTGCTGGTGCCATCAAGTTGCCCCGTCGTAGTCCTATTTTATTGTCTCCATTTTTATTGTTCGTGTTTTTGCTGGGCCACGTAGCATGAAGCATATTTTTCATTCAGCTCGTTGCGAGTTTGTTTCGAGTCCCGGCCAGTCGGAATTTGAATTGTGATTGTAACAGGAAGAGCTGGTCGGTGGAATAGGATCTGGCACAGGGCTAGGGCCAGGAACTGGGAACCGGACCTGCAAAGTGGCCGTTGTCGGTTAACGAAGCTTGTTGCTGCCACTGCTGTTGCAGCAAAGTCAACACCGCTCGACGACGACCAAAAATTGTGGGCGAAATGTTGATTTGCCCCTGGCAACGCTGGCCGTAACTGCATTAAATGTGGCCAAAATAAACGAGTCTCCGTCCATGTCTGTATAAGCTGCAAATTGAATGCAATACCCTTTGATTGACGGCCCCATACCGACATATGCATATGCTGACGTAACCCAACTCGCAAATTAAACGTCAAATTCTGCACATGGTAGGCAAAAATTGCTGATTACGAGAGCCACGGACTGATAGGAATAAAATGACAGAGCCAAACACAAAGGCAGCCGAAAATGTCTGGGAAGGAGCCACGTCAATCAAATCACATATCATGCCAATTTTCTATGCTGGCTCCAGTGAGGACAGCGGGAAATGGCAAGTGGGCCGAGGGAGTCCCCGGCAATTGCTCATATCCATGACGAGATGATTTGACAGTCGCAGGCTTGGCGGGGGATCAGGAGTGGCCAAGGGGTTAGGCGCAGACAAGAGCGGAATGAGTGTAAATGGGTGTGCCGAGAGTGGGTGTAAACGCACAAGGAGCTCGCTAAAGAGACACCCAGCCTGGCAACACAATGGCATTTCTCCCGTTGGCAACATCAATGGGCAGTCAAATGCAAAGCACATACGTAATCCGGCGGGGGGGAAAAGCCGAGGTGAAGGTGGAAAAGCGTCGTCACACACACGCGCCTTTTCCCTATCATTTCCCGGTGAGGGAAGCGATAAGCACTGGATGACATGGCGAGTGAAGTCAACAGCAATTGCTGTCGTCGCAGTTTGTTGCTGCTGTTGCTTGATAAACTGCTGCGTTGCATTAAATTAAACTCATGCGGTGTATTTAAACGCCGCATTGTCGATGGTCTGGGTCTGAAGTCAACTGAGGGAGACGGGCCACAGAAACAGCAACACCGACAGCAACACCACGAGCATCACTAAGAGCAACACCAACATCAGCGGCATCGTTTTAATGCAATTGCTGACAACAGCAACATCACCAGCGGCCCCCGTGAGTGACAGCAATTTCCTTTCCAATTTGCGCTTTGTTTTTATTAATCAGACATTTACCAGGGACCCGGCAAAAATAAAGAAAGCTAAAAACGGGGGCGAGATGTACTCAAATGAGCCTGGGTACAAAAGTGCAAAATAATTCAGAGCGCACAAGATTCCACTTGGCTTGAAAGGGAGAACTTGTGTATTCACTTATCTGTTAATATGCAAATATTTTGCACAGCTTAAATGCAACTTAGCCTTAACTATTTTTCATAAAGAAAACTTTTGACTTTACAGGATTTAGCTGTCATCAATATGCAAATATTCCAGAAGGTTAAAAGTAATGCAGGTCTAAACTTTTGTATAGATTTTGTATATGGATTAAATCCATTATTCATTCTTTAATAAAAATCGAGTATGTAGAATGTAAAAGTTCTAGCCACAAAACTAATTTACTGATGAATGCTAATAATAAAAATTCTTTCTCAGCCCTTAAGCTAACAAATTTAAAATATGCAAACACTATCTATATTTTTATAACATATAAGATTGCTATTTAGAAAACTATTTTGGTTTTGTGACATGTCAGTGCCATGCCTGAAATAAATGTAATTTAAATTGGTGTCTGACTATTTTCTCAGAAAACAGATATCTCTTTATATTTATATTAACACCATTTTCTTCTTTCTGTAAACAAACTGTTGGCTTCACCATCAATCTGACCAATTTGCATGCTGATTGTGTTGTTTATTTTGGAAAATTCATTTGATTTTCACAATTATAGAAATTTGATTGTACTAAAACTATTAATTGACAGCAATTAGCTGTATTTTGCTATGAAGCACCTGTTTGAATTGGTGACTTTGAAGAAGGTTTAAGACCTTAAAATCAAACAATTAATTATACCTTCAAAATCCAAAATTAGGTCAGTCTGAAGTCAACTGGGTTATCGCCACCGTTGGCCGGTCGGTCATAAATCAAACTCACTTTCAATCAAAGCTTGACAAATGCCTTTCCGCTACCTTTCTCCAGCTCAATTAGCCCTCGCCCAGGTCGTCGAACTGGGTTATTTTGTACATATTTTTACCGCACTTGAATCGAAGTTGTGAGTACATAATCTTCACTGCTATCCGGATATGCAATGCATGATTGCGTCCTTGGGGACCCCGTCCCCGTCTCGTAATCTTGTTGTTAGCAAATGCGTAACCCGCTCGACTCGGGGCAAATCAGCGATTGTGCAACAGCTTGAAATGACACGCTCTGTGCTTTCATCTACCCCTCTTGCATTGGCGCAGCCTTGTCCCCCCTGTGACCTGCTCTGCCACGCATCGGTGCAGCACGAGAATCGCAACAAAAGACCCGACTTATTGATCGATTCGCTGTTGCTTTTGCTTTGCTGCCAGCACGCTATTAGAGCGGTTTGCACTTGAGTTGCTTACACAAAAGTTGCCAGCTTGCCTTATCGACAATCGACCAATCGACCAATCGACCCAATCGAACGGCAATCAATCGCTCTGCAATTCGATATGCAAATGATGGCCAAACTGTTGCAACGGCCAAAAGCGCGGGTGTCAATGTTGGCTTGGCTTACACGCTTGCCTCATTTACATGGTCGCCGTGGCCAATCCTCCTTGAGCAAATTGCGGGAGTTTAAGGAGTCGCATGGGGAAATCAGGAGGAGAAGCGGCAAATGGAAAAGCTAAACGCAGTCGGGTTAGTTGCCTTGCTGGCATGTCCTTTGCCATTCCTTTTTGGCCCTTTGTCAATTTACCTTTGGCTGTGCAAACTTTCGCGCTGCCCGGGCTCTGACTCTGGCTCCCAGTCGAAATCCCAGTCGTCCTGCTGGGCAAATCCTCCTTGTCGGCTGCTCGGGCTCGTGCTGCTCAGGTGATTCAATGGCAGCGATTTCTCAGCAGATTTGCCCCAGGTCATTTCATTACCAAAGTCAACAGAAATGTCCTGGCGATGGTTTTGGTATGGGTCCTGCAGCTGCTGCAGCTGCTCGTTGCTGTTAATAAAATTTTCCAGCTGGCTCGTCGAGCTCCAGTTTTTGTGCTCCGCCGGAGAACGAGTCCGTGCCAGGGTCCGAGTGCGAGCCGGCCTCATTGGCAATTCAAATGCACTCGTCGCCGGCGACCAGCCATTGTTGGCACTCGGCTGGGACTCGGCATTGTCCTGGCCATTGTATTGTCTCACTGCCGATTGATTCGCAGTCATTGGCAATTGATTTATGCCCAAGGCGGCTTGCCGGCCGTAATCATCGTCGAAGCTATGGCCATTGCTCCAGCCGGCCAGTTTCCCGGTGGAGCGGTGCAGTTGCCGCTGCTCGGCATCCCGGGACCCACTCCCATTTGCAGGAGTCCCATTAGCGGCAAATCCAATCCCCTCCTGGCCGACTCTCTGGAGCGAGAAGCTGCTCTGGCTGCGGCTCCTCTGACGGGCTTCCTTTCTCTTGGCCAGCTGACCCGGCGAGGGAGCGAAGAGGTTCCGGATGCTGGCATTCCGCTGGCTCAAATCCACTTCGCTGCCGCCCGACTTAACCTGGATCGATGGAGATACGATGGAGATACATACATACTCGTGATTGTAAGTGCAGGACGAAAGCACTTGCCCAATTTCGTTCATGCTCGGGCAGTCTAGCGGGTTAGTAGAATATCCAACGGGGGGAACAATTGTTATCTTACGGATAGTGCCAAACCAACAATAATTTAAGCCATCAACGCAACGCAACTGAACGGAACTCAACTCAACTCAACCGAACTCAACCCAAACTCAACTCAAATCAACTCAACGCGGCTCGACCAAATTCGAGTGGGGGAAATGCGGAGGACAATGCTCGGTCAACTCGGCGCCCTTTCATAATCGGATGAAAACATTTGTGGAGTGCTACTTACACTCGTCCTCGAGGCAAGTGACATCGAATGAGGCGGACTCGAGGAGGCCAACTAGGAGACACTTCCTCCTCCTCTCCAGAGGGTCATCAAGTGGATGTGGAGCGTTCGCTCTGCCGATTTTGCTCGCTTTTCTTTGGCGAGTGGGCTTCCTCTCAAGCTGGATGAGTCTATTCACAGGGGGATTGGGGGGGCGGCAGAGTGTGTGCAGAGAGAGAGACAGTGGGAGAGCATGAAAATTTGAAACGTTAGACAGATTAGCATAAGCGGATAATTCCGGAAAAAAACACAGTAACAGGAACAACAGGAGCGGGCAGGCGGAAAAACCGAGCTGAGTCCAAAAAGAAATGGACGGCATGTGAGAAACGTTTAAGTGCTGATGGTGGGCAGAAAACTGAGGCGAAAAACGAGCTGCCTGCAGCACTAGCACTTCGTCCAGCTGAGTGGCATTGGCAAAATGGGAAAATATGTGAAGAAAAATCCGGCAATATCTTGGAGCACAGATATTTCATGTTTACAAAATACCAACAGCATTCACAGATGGAAATTCGTGGCGCCAACGAAGTGGAATACGGCTTTCAAACGATTTTTGACTATGTTTAGTTGCATATTTTTAGAAAATAACAAAAAACAAAACAGACAGCAAGGATCAGCAGTAGATCTGAATAAAAAATATATTTCCCTAAATGTTTGAAGCACAGCATAAGAAGCTTTAATGATGAATGCTTCCCAAAATGAAAAGAAAACGTCGAGGAGAGAAAATGCATTCGGAATTCTGCGCCAGGATTTTTCCCAGCCCCCTTACGCCCTGGGAAATCCTTTTTCCCCGGCTGCTGTCCTCGCATCCTGTCTCTTTTTTCCCGCTTCTTGGCATTGACATTTTTCAGCTGCATGTGTTGCGGCAAGATAGGAATACTTTCCATTTTTTTTCCTTCGTACAAGTTGTATGTGGTTTTTCAGCCAAAATAATCAAAAGTGGTTGGGGACCCCAGTTCTCTCACACACACACACACACACAACCGGACCGGAAAAGGCTTCCCATCCGATGCAGCGTTACATCTGTTTTGTTTGTGCCAAGAAAGGAGAGAGAAGCTCACAAAAAATTGCATGTCAAGTGAAATTACTTGTTTGCCAAAGAGAAACGGGTTAGGAACAGGGTTGCTGGGAACGGGACTGCTGAGGGAAATCCATACCGAGGACACGGAGGAGTATAGTATATGGCTCATCCGAATAACAACTGCAGTCCACGTACACTAACGCACTCGCACACAACAATGCCCCTGTGCAAGTGTGCGGGTGTGCGTGTGGGTCCTGGCTGAGACTTTGATATATACGCAGACGACACTTCGATCTGCCGGGATATGCGGCTAAGCACGATAAATTGAGATGAATGTCTGGCATGCAGCTAAGTCTCTACAGCTATCTGTCTATATATCTATCTATCTATCTATATATCCTCCGGGCAGCTCAATGCGAGTCATCTTATGCTCTCCGCACTTGACACATTCCGGGGAAAGTGCATTTGCCTGTTGGCTGTCTATCTTTCTCTCGCTCTGGGCCGAAAACGACTTTTTCATACCCGAGTCTTTTAGGGCATCACCGGGGGTATTTGTGGTTTGTCGAAAGGTAAACTAAAGCGAAAGGAATCTCTCATGTGTATGTATTCTTTGAACTCAAATAGCTATTTAGAATTGATATTTGTTAATAGAAAATAAGAGTGAATTTAAAAATTCTTTAAGAACTAACGTCGTCTTAAGTCAAATCTTGAAGAAATTTACGGCTTTTAATCTTATTCATTTTAATTAATTTACTTAATATATTATTTTTCTAATCAAAGAATGTACTAGGTATTCCAAAGTCTAACCCGAATAGTTTACCAACTTCAACGCACTACAGTCTAGACACACTTTTGCATCGAGGGTGGCATCCATAAATTTTTCAAAAATGTATTCCATTACATATGGGCCATAAAAATCCACTCGTAGCCATTTTTATTTCCATTCCCGATCTCCCGATCCCGTAGAGAACTTGTCTGCGACTCTCCATTCGGCCTGGGACCATTAAAATGCGGCACGCATTGGGCCTGCTGCTGATGGCAGTGCATCGAGTTGCGTTGCATTGCATAATTTAAGGCGCGGGGCAGCGAGCCGGGAAGTTGCCATAAAATATTCATTTAAAATGCAGCACGCAACACTTTGCCATGACGCATTGCAGCCACCCACAGAACACCGAACACTGAACACGGCACACCAGGCTACACCCACAACCCACGCATTTAATTGCGGGCGTTGCAAATGCAAATGTCACAGAGCCCGGCAAATTTGCATGCCGATGACAGGGCTCCACTGGACGTCTGGCCATCCTGTGGAGAAAGCAAATCCTAATCCCACGCAGCGACTGGACAGAGTGACGAAATGACAGACAGACTGAATAGCTCACTGACGCACAGACATCATGACACGTGTCGGCTTTGCTTTTGCTTTTGTGGGCGGGAGGCGCTTGATAGGCGTAACAATTCAAACTGGCAAACAATCAACTAATAACGTGAACTCACCCAATTCAAACAGCCCGGCAGAGTCAGAGTCTTTGCGGAATTCGTCAACTGGAAAATAGGAAGAAACATTTCGATTAGCATTCTGGGACAATAAATGAACGCTCCTTACAATATCAAATGGCAGATGGAAATAGACATCGAATCGAATCGAATCGCTTTGCATAATCAAGGCTGCGGGGGCAGTAAATGAATTGTTAACCGACGACAACAAGCCATTAGGATTAAATTAGATTGAAAGTCAACACAGACGTCAGCAGCCGAGCGAAGAGCGAATTCCAATTAAATGCCATACCCGGGGCCGTAAAATCGTAGTCCTTGTGGATGCTATCCACGATTGATTATATCATTTGCCGACATGACGTGGCAGCAGGGCCCCCCAGAGATAATGCACAAAGGTTGTAGGCGAAAACAAAGGCATTCAGAATGCCGAGATGGATGCGATATCGATGCTCTGCAATACCGATGCAATATAGCGATGACCATGCAGCCGGCGGCTCATTCAAAAGCCACACATTAACACACATAGCGATTAAAGAGGAAAACCAAGTAAGACAACCCGCGCTCAGACATCGATATTGGCCCGTTCGTTCGATCCATTAAAATTATACGCAATTATCCAATTCAGTCGACTGTTGCGTCGTCTCTGTCATGGTTGCCCCGGCAATCATCCCGAGCGTTACTTGTACTTTTCTACCTGCAATCCTCCAATAAAGAAAATGCTGAAAACACTACAAAAATTATGTCTCGAGGGCTATCCAGCCAGCCATTTAGCTGGCCAGGCCGAAGCTCACGTTTTCCAGAGATTATGAGGCCGCCCAGGCCGCAGCTCGCCGTCTCTCGAGCAGCGCACGTTTTGCAATGGGAAACTCGACTCAAACTCAAAAGCAACGCCAGTAGGAAAAGCTAGAAAAAAAAAAAACAACAGTCAAAAAGGGAAATTTTCACGGTGCTCACGTAATTGAATTGCAGTCGGCTAAATTGGCATTTATTATAATAAAAGCAAATATGCAATTTCGCTTTTCACCCGCCGGATGGATGGATGAAAATAAATAAACGAAAGAGCCCGCCCAGCGGAATCTCAAAGGCTGTGTCTCGAAATAAGTGAGGCGAATGAGAAACTTATTAAATAATAGAGGACTCCTCGAGGAGCTCTCGGAAGAACTCTCCATCTCAAGTTCATTCAGCCTGTTTTGAATGCCATAAACGAAATTGCAACTCGGTTTCAGTACGCTCCTCTGGCGACTGACCCACATAGCTGGTTTATTTATATTTATCCGTTCTATTGAGCTGCACTTGACCACAAATCAACCGCAAAGAATTCAATTCAATTTAAATAAATTATTTTACAATATCAAACCGCAGATGAGAACAAACAAAAAAATAAATAACAACCAGGTAAACACCCAGATAAACACAGGCAGGACAAAGCCAGGAGTGCATGGCAAATGAGCAAATTAATCAAATAAATATTTTAAAACTCCGAACCGAAATGAACACCAAAAACACTGCATAAGCCGGACTTGTGTGCAATATAATTTATTTAAATATTAATATTAGTTCAGGCGACTTATAAATAAATTCAGCGAGTTCCACACCGATGAAAGCCAATGGTCATTGTTCGAATTTAATTTTATTATTGAGCAGCGACTCGTTTAATAGGATTTGCTTTGGCTTCGCAATTTCGGTTTCGGTTTATGTAGTGAAATTTTCATCAGAGTGGCAGAGAGGAAGATACACCCAATGATCATTCACAGCGATAATATCAAAATTAAACCTAATCTCTTGCATGTTCCCTCTCTCTCTATGGCTGATTTTCTAGCATTCAATTTGTAATTTTCTAATTATGTGGTTGAACATTTTGGTGTATTGAAAGCAATTACGCTAAATAATTGCGCATCCCGATGCGTGGCAGACAGGCAGCAGGCACCCAGCCCACTCGCATTTTCCACTTTTCCAGTTCCTGTTCCTAAATAAGTGATGAGTTTTCGCGGGCTCTTAAATGCTCTTTCGGATACCCTGCATTCCGGTGAATAGCAAAGTCTTTGAAGAATGTTTTCTGGGAAATTGAACTTTGGCTTTTGAGTATCAGCTTTAAATATGATTAAGCTTATAACGTATAAAGGTTTGTAGAATAAATTTAAAGCAGAGCCTTTGAAAGTTAAATTTTATTTTATAAAGGTTTAGAAACGCTTATAAATTAATGGTAAAATTCATTTAATTTTAAAAGAGTATCTGCACTGTCACAATACCCATCAGTAACCCTTTGGCTTCGCCTAATGACAACGTCGCCGGTTTCGAATTCAACGCCGGAGATGTAGCCAAAATGGAGGGGAAATGGGGCCATGGTTTTGGGGCTGGGTCTGGGTCTGCTGATGGGGCTTGAATGGAACAGTTAACGTCAAGCGGCAAATCAGTTTTGCACTGCGCCAAACAATTTCCGCATTTAATTACATTGATTATGCAGCCAAGGAGCGAATCTCGCTGTCAGTCTCCTGTCTCGTTTCATTTTCTCCCTCTTCTGGTATATATGTATATATACCTATATATATATTTTTTTTTAACTTTCGCTCCAGCATTGAACTTGATTTGTCAAATTAACAGCCAGAGGGAGGTGAGGAACCCCCTCCGACGTATTTGCCCAGCGAGCATGTCATTGTTGCTGAATGCTTTTTGCGCTGACAACACTTTCATGCTCTGTCAGTGCGCAGAAACAAACAAATGGTGAGAAGTGGCCAACAAAAACATGGTGTTGTCAACACTTTTCGGCTTGTTGCAAATACCGCGTAATAATAGCTGGCTGCAGTGAAACAATACTCAGGATAGCAACAAAATTATTAAACAAAATCCATTAACTCATAATTTTCTGCTATGCTGAACACAATCCAGAATCTGACGCTCTGCCCGAAGTGTTCGGCTTTGTTGTCGTTAAGCCAACAACATACGGGTGTGTACAAAAAACCCAATTGCGCGCAATTTTACGGCAGAGCGCATTTCACCACCACCCACACGAGCCACCCGTTGGACCACCCGCCCACCCACAAAAAAACCTCCCACTCATGACGCTATGAAGAAGCACGTATGCGTGAAATATTGTGCAAACAACAAGTGCTACAACATCAACAACAACAGTACATCTTTGCAGTCAGCAGTTAAGTGCAGTGCAATGAGGAGCAAAAAATAAGAGTATAGTGTACTATATAGTACACTCTTAAACCACACTCCAAAGACGGAACGGAGACTGCTTGAAGCCGAAAAAAAAATGAAATTCACACGACGTCGTTGCCCGTCGCTTGATTATGGGAAACACTCAAAACGAGTTTGATTGTTGTCACTGTTTGTTGGATTGTTGCTTTGTTTGTTTACATACATGTTTGATGGCTGCCTTTTGTTGCCATGGCTGTTGTCATTGTTGCCGCGGTAATTTACGTGTTGCATGTGACAGGACGGAGGGAAACCACCGAAATCCAGCAATAATATATGTATTCCATGGACATGTTATAATCAAAGTGTATCCATAACTGGTGTGTGGGCCATAAATCACTTGCCAGCCAGGGAGAAGGGTGGTTCTAAGAGCAATTTGCCTTGATTAAAGTCGGAAATATATATCTGCCTCTAATGGTTAATAGAAAATTCAATTATATGGAAGAAAATAGCCCGGATTGCGGGTAAACACTTGTGATTACTATCACTGCTCAGGTAGCTCCTTAAAGGTGATATAATCAATAAGCCATTAACAACCAGAAGAAGATTAGTTTTCCTTGAAGTTTGGCCTTAGACATAAATATTAAATACCACAAATTACGCATTTTAAAGGTCACTTAGGGAGAGTACACTGGACATATATTCACTTTAATTTTTACTCTAAAAAGGATTTAAAAAACTCAAAAAAAATCTGACTGAGCATCATATGCTGTGCCAAGCACAGCACCTTATTTTCCATATTTTTTGTTCCACCTTTGTTTCGAGACAGCTGACAAATTGAATTTGTTTGGCTAACATTTTGTCTGGCGGTGTTGGGTTGATGCAGCGTTATGAACTGCAAATTGGTTGAATTATAAGCAATTATCCGTAATGCCATTGGCAGGCAGGCGGCAGCGCTCACACGATTCGCGCCGCAGTGGAACGCATTTTGCCAGACAATTTCATTAACAGCAATTGCCGCCGGGAGTGTTGTGTGCGGTGTGTGTTGAGTGTGTGTGCATAACCGCTTCATTTCCATTAGCCATACAATTTGATTAAGTTCCGACAGAGCGCAGGGTCGCAGCCGGGCTCAAATTCAAGCCAGATTACAATAATTTCTTTATCAAGCCAGCGGACAAACAACGAGCGAACGAACTAACGCACCGACACGCAACAATAATACTCGTAACAATAACAGCACGATCTGACGACGGACGACAGAAGGCAGAAGGTCGTTGCATGTCCAACAATAAGGGAAAACCTTAATTTCGTGGGGAAATGGAAAACGGGGGAGCCCAAGTTGGCCCACTGCATACGCAGATGGAGCTGTGGACGTGGACAATGACAACGGAACGGAAACTAGCGGAAATCATTAGAGTCTGCACAAATGACTTCAAGATACTTCTTATGCCCTGCCAGCCCGGAGCGCTTTTTTTTTCGTTCGCTCGCACAGTGGGCCCTCGACGCAGGAAAACCCAAATCAAGCAGCAGGACAGGAAAACGCTGTCACATATGTAAGTTGAGGAAACTATTTGGGAAAAGCTGCCGGTCATCGTTACAGAGTGTTTATTTTGAATCATTATTTAGAACCAGTCAAATGTTGTGCCATGCCAAGGCTTTCACAATTTCTGTGAGCCAAGTTGATTCAAACTTCTAAATTATTATTAAACTAAACTAATGTTAAACAAATATTTTCCAAGTAGAGTTTAATTCAAAGTCAACATTTTTTTCCCAAGTTTCACTTAACAAAAATGTATCGCTTACTAAATTCTGGCACCATTTCTTAAGACATCCTGCCACAGTGCGGCTCCTGCTCGCCTTGCTCGCTTTCTATAGCCTTTGTTCTGCGGGGATATGTATATAGAGTGTATTTTTTTGGCTCTTCTCTCGCCGGGCACAAAAGCAGCGAAGATGGGCCCCGGCAGATAGTAGTTCTTGTTGTGATTTTCCTAGTTGCTGGCAGCTTGTGCCGGCATCTACTTAAATATCCGGTATCATTATTATAAAAATCAAGTTGGGAGCCAAGCGGACGCACTGGGCCAGGAAGCAATTAGGGGCTGCAGAGCATAATTGGTTGAATTTTTTGCAGCTTTAGCAGGGGCTCCACGTTCATGCCGGAATCCTGAATCCGGGCCCCAATTAACAGAGATTAAAGGTGTGAAAAGCTTTGGCTTTTGTCTTGTGATTAGCCCCGGAATATTTCTCGGGCACCAAAACGGACCAGGCGTGAGCACAACAAGCTGGCTGCTTGCACAAGGACAGGGGGCAGGCTAGGGATAAGAAATGAAGGACCCTAAATAAAAATCAAGCAGCCGTCAACGGGGCGTATGCGCCACGTGAAAATGAGGGAGGTCAGCCAGCGGGGGTGGGTGGCAGGTAAATAAAAAGCAGATAAAAATCAAATTAACAGAACGAAGTGAAGAGAAACTGCGCTCAAGTAAATAAAACAGCCCCTCTTGGCCGGGACGAGGCCGATAAAAAATGCTTTTTTCCGCGCTGCGAGATGCAGAGACCCAATTTATATATTTCAGCATTTGCGATGGGGGACAGCACCTCGCGGGCTGATTGCAAACGAAATGAATTCGGCCACTGAAAGTTTAGCTGGACAGAGGCGGCACCTCTCCAGTCCGGACACAGAACAGTGCGCAGGATGCGTGGCCAAATAAAAAATAATACGAAACGAGCACAATTTCACAATGGGCCGGCGGGACAGTTACAAAAATACATTTAATGACAAACAGTGATGCTGTTGCTGATAAAAAGGCAGCCGAAAAAGGTACTCGAAATGAGCAGGGCCGAGGCTGAAAAAGTGTCCTTAATCTGCTTAAAAGCACAGCCACCAGCCACCTATCTGGCAAATGGACGTGTGCCGGCGGCATCAAAATTAACGGCAAGAAATTTAAAATGTAATTGACAGGCCAACTGCCGGCAATGGCCGTGGCAACGTGCCGCTGGCCTCCAGCCTGATCGACGGCAGCGCAACCAGCGGCAGTTATTAAAACACGACAGTGGCGACTGTCACGGTGCGTATACGCATTGAGGAAACGGAAATGCAGCATTAAATGAAAATAAAACAGCCTGGCTGGCGGAAAGGCAGCCGGGCGGCGCTTAAGGACACTTTGGCACAACGCTCGCCTCGTTGTGGTTCGCTCGGCGTAATTGCTCTCAGAGGAGGGCTTAACGCCCACCCACCCACGTCCCGCTGCCCCGATGACACGATGTCCTTGGTCCTGGGGTCCGTTTGTCAATGCTTTATTTGCGTTTATCGCAATCATTTCGCCGGCCGCTTTTCGCCCTGTTAATATGGCAATTTACATTTACATTATTTTTATTACGCCACACGCACTCGCTGCCACACAAAACCGACAAAATAATACGACTGAAATCCGTTTATACAGGCTTCGAGGCAATCGCACAAGCATAAATATATACGCACGATGTCATAATCGAGTTGTGCACTTGTCAGGCACTCGGCCCCGCGGTAATCGCATTTAATTGTTGCCAACTTCCCCCGAAAAAACTTAAAGTTAAATATTTTAAATTCCCGCCATAAACGAGCAACAAATGCCAGCAGCGAACCTTGCTCCCATCCAGCCCCTAATGTCGATGCTGGGAGCTGCCGACTGGTAGCTGGAAGCTGGAAGATGGAAGCTGATGCTGATGCTTTGGGCCATAACAATTAGAAGCAATTGCTACTCTGCGCTGACTGCCAGCTGGCAACGGGCAACTGGCAAGTGGCATCTACCATCCACTGGCAACTGCTGACTGCCACTGGCTGCAATTTCACTTATTTCACGTGCAACTTGGCAAGTGACGAGCGACGACAACGATGACTGCCGGTGCCACTGCACTTGGGTCTCCCAAATTGCAGCCCTACCACTAAATGCTGACGGCCGAGTGAAAGGTGAAGGGAGGGAAGGTGAGCTGCTGCTGCTGCTGCTGCTGCTGCTGCTGCTGGAACTGGAATGCCCCATGGTTGCACGCTGCATGTTGCAGAAGTAACAATAAACGTAAACCTCATGACTGACAGTCGGCGGAAGAGGATTTCACTTTCATGTTTAACTTGGACCAACACACATGTGTGGACAGTTTGAATTGACTATAGGTTTTGGTTAACATAAAAGTATCATATATCTGGACTGAAATTATATTTATTTCACTAAAAAAAGTACATCTCACACTAGAAAAGTTTATGAAAATATATTTGTTCTTATGTATTTGTCTATAAATGCAAACAAATATTTCAATAAAAATTGTTTTTTATGCCTAAATTGAAAACGAAAGGAATGGAATACATTTGTATGTATTTCTTGGGGCTTGATCAATAAAATGACACATTCTACAAATTTATTTTACACATTATAGTTTTCTTTTTTAAAAAGAAAAAATAATAAATTCTACATGCTTTTAGGTGATTAAGAGGAATATATAATATAAAGCTTCTATTATGTAATGATCAAGTATATATTAAATTTTCTCAGTTTTTAATATTTTTCTCAGATATTTACAGTGCTTTGTCTTGGGCAATCCCCACTGTAGCCTTATTTATCTATCCACACCATCTCTGGCCGCAGCTCTTGGAGGTTTTTTCCTCGCACGTGCATTTGTAAATTTGTTTGGCTGTGGCAACAATGCGTCGTCGGTGGCTGCAACTCTGCTCGGCTCTTCCTCAGCCGCGTTTCCCGGCTTTCCCACCTTTGGCGACACAC
>VNJT01018620.1:1553-66637 GCA_008042655.1 Drosophila burlai
GTTAGCAACATTTTCTCATGCGCACGTTTCTGGCATGCAGCAACATTCCGTGCTGGCAACATTTGTTGCTGCTGTAGCTGTTGCTGTTGCGGGATGCTGCTGCGGGATGCTGTTGCTACTGTTGTTGCTGTGGCTGCTGCAGCCGAGCTGTTAGCAACATGTGTAGACGATTTACAGTGGGACACAACTTGTTTTTGGGAGTAATTTTGTCTCTGGGTTAACAAATAATAATATTTTTTTAACAAAACTCCTCAAAATGAACCAAAAAAAGTGTAAGACAAAATTAATATCGCTAATATCTAAGCTATACAATTGAAATTATTATTCAACTACTAAACTATTTAAAAATTAATTTATTTATTTATTAGTTCTATTCAATTCCAGATATTAAAGAAATGAATTTTTTTTAAGTTTCCAACATTAAAATGTAAAAAAATATGTACAAATGACAATTTGGTTTCTGTTTGCGGGGAAGCTAACTAGGACCAGGACTAAAAGGATAAGGCGAGATATTTAGAGATTTCTTATCTTAAATATCAACGAGACAGGCGAAGAGAGGTGGAATGGTACAGCTATGGTTCACCTATGGTCGCCTGACTAGGACTGTAGCCTCATCCAAAGCTCAATTTTTGGATGAACTTGATATGTACGCCGGTTTTGGGATTACAGTTTAAATTCTTTTCTTAAATTCCATCCAAGTTCCCATTCAGACTTGTTTGTATTTATTTTCAAGGATAATAATCAAATGCACGCCACTGTGGGACTCGAAAGCAAAGCTTCGGCTGGGTTCTGTCGTCGTTAAGCTTCGGCAAGTGCTTCGTTTTCGCACATTTTCCGTGCGATTTTTCAACAGTTTGCAAAAAGGCTTTTTCGCGCGGCTCAGTCTGATTGCGATTGCCCTCCGTTCGAGATCGCGTGTCGTGTCCGCCGGCCGAAAAGCGGGCCAAGAAGCTCAGCTCTCAGCGCAGCGCGGCTTACGCTATATGGAAGTGCGATTTCGGGACCGTTGAACCGCTCGCGCAATACAAAACAAAAGTATAAAAAAAACTATAAACAAAAGTGAGGCAAACAACAATAAAACAAAAAGTTGCCGGCAAAATAAATAGAAATAAAAAATACGAGTAAGAGGGCCAAACAAAAAGAAAAGCGCCACAAATAAAACAAAAATAAAAGCCCAGAACGTAACGTATTTTAACCGTAAGCCGTAAGGGAGTCTGTTCTTGGCTGTGTTTATGCGGAAGTCGTTCGTTCCAGCGCCAGTTTTCAAAAACCCCTAAAAAAAACACACACAGTTACGGCGCCGGAAGTGTGTTATTAGTGGCGTCTCAAAATTATATTTACTCGCAATGCACTCCGAAATTTTCATAAAGTAACAAAAGTTTGCGCCGTAGCTCAGCCAAAATCATATTAATTAAAATTTATGCCAAAGTTTTCCGTAATTTTCACTTACAGTGCGTGTGTGTGAGTTTGCTTTTGTGGCCGTGTCTGTCTGTGTGGCAAAGTTTTAATTGAAGAAAACTTATCGCCGCATAAATGTTCGTTGCGCTATGCTAATTGAAATATAACGGCAACTGTTGTAAAAGGGAACACACGATAACAAAGGGAATATAGGAGGCAGAAACTGAAAGATATAGCGAGAGATAGCGAGGGGAGTTGACAACGTGAACAGTGTTGAGACAGGTTAGTTAATTAAAATGTGGAAAATATATGTATATTTATAGACAAGTTCTAAAAAAATAGAATTTATATGTAAATATTTTTAATTAAAGCTATGCTTTTTCGCAACTTAAAATACGAATAAGGATTATTTAAAGCAAATAAATAATTTATTAATAATAATTTTTTAACCATTAATCACATAATACAAATTATATTATATTTATTTAAGCTAAATATTAAGTATTCCATTCAGAACCCTCTATTCAAAATATTAAGCCAATAATCTCAATAAATTATAATACTTTGATTTCTCAACGTTCATTCAATTGGCAAATTACACCCACACTGATCCATTCAGACCCTCCCCCCAAGGCATTTGAAATTATTTTAGACAGACTCGGAAGTTAACTTTATCGCCATTAATCAGGGAACCCCATAAAAATCGTATTTATCAACCCGTTTTTATTTGGGTAACATTCAAACTTTTGCGGCTGCGTTATGAAAAACTTTTTTAATATCCTGGTGAGAGATGATGGCCCGGCAGATGAAACTTTCGCCGGCTATCAAATTCAATAATCACTTAAAAGCCATAAATATTTGGCTGACGGAAGCGACCCTCCGAACGCGAATTCTACGTTTTCCACAGTGGCGGAAAAAAGAGTGATGCCACCACTTTTCCACTGGCTGTCAATGTCACTTCAATGATTAAAACTTCGGCCAAAAGTATAACCTTTTTGAAGGGGCGTTGATGGTGATGCCGCCGCTGATGCTGATGCTGGTTCCTTTGGGTCCGAGCATCAGCCCAATCATCCACCGACGCACTGGCTGCCATTCCCATTCCTCGCCAACCTGATTCGGTTTCGCCTTTTCCTTTTTATTTTTTTAATGAAAACATAAACATCTCTTTTACCCCAAGTAACTCTGCAATTTGCTTTTTTCTGCCCTCTGTTCCTGTTCCTGCTGCTGTTCCTGCTCCTGATCCTTTGTTTTCGTTCGGTCGTGGCTCGTAATAAATTTTTAATTTTGCTTAATTGAAAATGGCCCGACTCGCGAACAATACACAGCGAAAATATTGAATATTGCTTCAAAATAACCCCCAAAACGCATAGTTTAAAGAAGTGCGGATAGATTCAGGTCACTTACTTTAATATCTATATTAATATCTTTATTTTCTAAAATCAATTAAATGGATTAAAACAAGTTTACAAATTGCTTTAAATAAAATCGGGAATGTTTTAGAAGTTTTCCACGGATTCTTATCAGTTTTAAATTTTGTCTAAGCCGTTAAATAATGCTGTTCACGAGTTCCAATTATTTTTTTACTGTGCAACAATGAAAAAAATAAAGAAAATATCGCCGGCTGCTCCGAATCCGAAGGGAATTATTATTGAAGAAAAAGCAGTGCAACTAGACGGAACCGGAGGAGAGGTTTCTTAAGTCCCCATTGTCTGGCCGACGCACGTGCTCCGTGTGATTCTCCGGGGCCATCTCCGGGTGCCAGTGGTAGCTACTAACTGCGAACTGCCAACTGGGAATGGGACACGTTCGGGCTGTCGCCCAGTCCACTTCAGAACACCACGGCGACTCGAGTGCGGGGGCAAGGTGCTAAAAGCTGTTCACATATTTATATAGCCGACTCTCTGAATGCCCATATATGGACAAACATTTAAACAAACAAACACAACAGAACACACTCGGTTGGGCTTTTTTCCCTGGGATGCAATGGGATGGGATGAGATGGAATGGGAGGTGAGAGTAGCTACTGGTGCTAAAAATGGGTCACATTCTTGCCGTTGCCCCATGAATGGCGTTCATTTTGTGGCGCCAAGGCGTTGCAAGTTGCTGGAAAAACAGACAGCACAAAAGTAGCTCTCTCTGGAGTACGGAGCAGTGCAGTCCAGAGGCCCTCGACCAGAGGTTTCCCCTAAGCACTGAGAAAATATTAGAAATATAAGCAAAATATTTTGTAGCCAGTTAAATAGACTTCTCTGTATAATAGTCAATATTTTTGTTTTCTTGTATTAATTTTCAACTTAATATAATATAAATATTGCAATTTTAAAATCTAAATTTTTCTGTGTGCAACTCTTATGACAGTTCCCTGCCCCTGCAGGCTCGTTAACACTTTTTCCAGCAGCTTATTTATTGCATATCAAGTGACACCTCAATCCCAGCGCAGATCCGAGATGGAGGGAGCAGGGAGCAGGGAGTTAAGAGCTGGGCTAACTGCTCTGGGCCGGGCCAAATGACGTCGTCAACGTCGCTTCAGAAATGTTTTGGCATAAATTAAACAAGGGCTGGCGCACTCCTGCACCACTGCACTACGGCATTGTCCAGCTGGGAGAATGGTTGCAGGAGTCTCTCCGGGGGAGTTCCCCTCTCGGTTGGTCCAGTCTGTTTGCCTTCCATTTTGTCACACATTGGAGAGCTCAAAGAGCGACGCCAATTTGTCTGAAATGTTTTGAATTCTAAGCGAGGACGAGCGATCTGGCTGGTAGTTGCCTGGCGGATGTGATGCATGTGGGATGTAAGGATGTGAGGATGTGATGTGCGTCCGCCCGGCTCTTTGTGTCGCCTGCCATATTTGCCTAGCGGAGCCTGGTCCTGGCAGAGTGTTGATGTGCTCCTCGTGGCCTGTTTGATTTTTCCATTTTCCATTTTTCCACTCCAACTCACACTCCTCTTTGGTTACCCGGCGGGAGTCAATCAATTCGGTTCGGCTGCTGCTCGGACTCAGGCTCGGGCTCCGTGTGAATTATGTGGCGATAAACTTGGCCAGGATGGTGCAACTTGTTACCCAATATTGTGTGGCAGCCTGAAAGCGAAACACCTGCTGCAGATGCCACAGATGCGAGCAGCACCAGCAGCACCTCCACCACATACTGTCCCGTACCCGGCTCACACATTGATCTTATCGCTGCACACACCCAAAATGAAAGAGCTTGGCCCAAAAAAGGAATAAAATAAAGTTAAGAAAGAAAAGAGCGGATGAGCTCAGCCAGAAGAATCTCCGCGGCTACAGCTTGGGTTGAATATATAGGAATGCCATGGATGAAACGTTTAAAAGTGTCCTATAGCTTAATTATCCTTCGTATTAAATTTCCATTGAATACCCCAGAGAGTATTTAAGAGAGAAACTAAAATATCTGCTGTAATCTTACTACTACTCTTATGAAATCAAAGATTGCAAGTTCCATTTATTAATTTGTTTTCATATAATCTATGCGACATAATAATATAAAAGAAAATCCTATTAACTCATCCTGGTCTGTAAACCGCCTGCATCTTGTCTCTGCCGGCTTCGAGGGCTGCCGTGCTACGTAGCCTCAGTATGCAAGTGCAACTGCAACACCGATCCGGCTCCGGACTTGAGCTTATCTCACTGACCATGATGATGATGCTGCCTTGGCCTTGGGCGTTTCCTCCTCCACCTCCTCCTACTCCTACTCCATCTACTCCTTCGACTCCTACTCTGCTCCTCTTGGGGTTTCTGTTTTTGTCGTCCATCCGTTGCCATTACCTCTAGCACCATTTATTTACATTCATTCCTTATTATTTCTCGAGCTCGGAGAGGAGCTGCGACTGGGTGTATGGACAGTTGGCCAAGTCAAGGGCCGCGGCTCGCCTCATTGTCTGGCCACGATGATGCTGGAACCAACCGGCGCGCGGACCTGCCCGCTAATTTCGCCTCTTCACAGATCCCCGATCCCTGCCTCACTGTGCCCTCTGCCCATCGCACCTCCGTGTGCATCCAAAAGTTGCGATTTTGGGGCCTCAGCTTGTGTGGGTTGCAGCTCAGGGGAAATTCCTTCGGTCTAAGCTTAAAGGTATTCATTTTCAAGAGGTTGGAAGGAGAACATTGATTCTCTTTGGTTTTATTTAGAAATCTATAGAACTCTGAGAACTTTAATTTTAATAAAGCTTAGCTGAAGTTTTTTTCAGACAATAGGCTCTTGCATCTCTTTAATTCTCTCTCTTTTCTCGATGTTCTTTTGAGTTAAGGGTATTCCCAAGTCGACAATATTCTGCTAGAAGCTCCGTTCGACTTCAGCCGGACTCCGGCTTGTGGGAGGCTCATGAAAAATTGAGCAAGTGCCGCACTTGCAATTTCAACAGCTCATCTGCCGCTGCGCAAAACAATTTCTTGGCCCAGCAGCAGCAGCAGCAGAAACTTTGCCTCCTTCTTGGCTTCAAACTGAGCTTCGCTTACCTGGATTCCAATAGTTGTGGAGCCCAGTTAGCCGCCACTCTTCTCTCTTGAATTTCTCAACTGGCAAGTGGTTAAGTTTTAGTTGAGAAAAAAAGGAAAAGAAATAAGCAAGAAAATAATTGCACCTTGATTGTATTTTCGGGTGTGAATTATGCATGAATTGAGCTGAACAAATGAAGCTGCTGTGGAAAACCAAATTAAGTGGGTTTTCTGGTCGACTATATGTATATATTATATACTTTATTTAGCTGAATAATAAGAAACTTTCTTTAATATTGCATATACATATGTTTAGGAAAATTTTAAATAAAATTACTTTGAATAATTAAATATATTTTATTAGTTTTAATTTATATAAATTCTTCTACCAAAAGCCAAAAGATTTATCTCTTATAGTCATAAATAAAAGGTAAATACCTTTACTTCCTTTGCCTTATGATTTTCTTTGACATGTCACAGGAATTCCGCCCTCACCTCCCCAAGTAAATCGTCAAATTGAGTGTAATTTTCTCACATTTTCCTTGATTTTTTTCTTGTGTCTGTGACCAACTCTCAAAAATCGATTCAAATCAGTTGGATGAGTTCTGTCAACGACAAAAACCTTCAATCAAAAGGGCGAAGAGGGAGTACTGTATGCCAAAAATTCGGGCTATGCATCGGGCAATTCAATTACAAAGCCCAGCAGGAGCTCTATCTTTGCCTCTGCTGCCTTCTTTTTCACTTGTCATGTCAATGACCAGGTAGGGCTCATCGCTCACCTGGCGACATGTCAACCGGGAGGATGGGTGGCAGGAGGAACAGCAGGGCAGCAGGAAATGGGGCGGAGACAAAGTTCCAAAGATAAAGCTCTTGGCATGAATATGCAGCTGATGTGCACTTGCACCCCGAACCCAAGCCAGAGCCCCCAATCCGCTCCAGCTTTGTCCCTTTTTCCCCCACATTTTCCAGCGCTTTAGCCCTAAGCTCCTGGCACACGGAGAGAAAAACTGAATCAAAAGAATACTAGTTAAAATAAACCTTCCTTTGAGGTCTTCCTGAATTATTGTCATCTTGGTATTTCAATTTCAAACTGGCAGAATTTCATATAAAACTGATTAATTTGATCTTGTTTAAATGAAAATTAAGTGTTTTAAAACAAAATTACAATGATTTAGATCAAAAAAATATCATGAAGGCTCAGGCAGGTCATATAGATCAAAATAAAGGGAAAATGTCTTGGTTTATATTTTATAAAAGGATACAGACTAGCTTTCGATTAGTATATTTTTTCATATAATATTTATATATTTATTATCATAGTTATTTCCTTCCGTGCGCTCACAGACGACAGTCTTTTGCACTCACTTTTGCACCATGCAGTTTTCTGCCATCGAGGAAAAACATTGAAAAGCGAGTCATAGATTTCCGTTTGTGCGCCTCGGAAACAATGGCATTTTCATGTTGCACGTAAAACGAACCAAATAAAGCCGGAAAAAAACTTCGGGGAGGTGGTACAACTGCGAGTACTACTATCGCACAATATAACTTAAGTGCAATTCCGTTTTTATCCGTATATTTCACTGCCACTGGCGTCTTTTTAAGTGAAGTGAACCAAACGAACAACAAATCACACAATTGCAGCGATAATGGCAAATGAACTCAAAGTGCCCTGCCTGGGGATAGGGAATACTCGAAATAAAACTCTACTTCCGGTAGAGCTAGGTTTGGAAGATAAGCCTAAGTGTCCCCTGGATTTGTATAAATAGCAAGGGAAAATGATGGTTAAGACACAGTTCTACTGACATCCTCATCATGGTAAGTCCACCCAGAAGATCTGCGAAGCTAGAAATTAATTCCAGACCTCCTCACCAGCAATACCTACGTCTGCTGGTCGTCTTCGCCTTACTCCTGGCCTCCCAGGCTAGAACCCTGGATCAGGACAAGATTCCGGAACAGGAGAAGGTGGCCAAGCAGGAGATTGCCTCGCCTCCTGAGGCCCTCGAGCCCGTGAAAGTCAAGCAAGAAGTTACCAAGGGAAACCAGGAGCCAGAGCCCCAACTCAGTAACTCAATTAACACCCAAGTCAACCAGGCAGCTCAACCTTCCCAATCTAATGCCATCCAACCTGTGGAGGCGCAGGCCAAGCCTGAAGTCAAGTTCGTGGAGAAGGAACCCATTGCCAATGAGATAGCCAAGGAACAGGAGGAGGAGTCCCCTAAAGAGGAAACCCCCAAAGCAAACGTAGTACCTCTAAAGCCCTCAGAAGTCCAAGGACGCGACTACGGCAATGTCCAGTATGTGTACGATTCAAACGGTCAACTTCTGGGTATCCAAGACCTGGAGAAGATCTTTAAGTACCAGGGAGTGCAGGTGATCAATGGATCCCAAGCTTACAGCCAATATCAGAACCAGTACGGCAACCACTTCAACAAGTTCCAGTCCTTCCCGAAGGTGGAGTACGTGCCGGATACCGTGTCTGTGGTGAATACCACCGGTTCCAATGTGACCCACCACATCCACAACCACACTCACTATTATTCCAATCAGAAGAAGCCCGGATTCCCACTGCCCTTCCTGCCCAATCCCTTCGAGAAGAACGAACCCAGCTATGTTCAGGTTAACTTGAACTCAACCTCTGGCAATGTGACCCAGTACACGCACATCCACGAGGAGAGCAAGCCCTTCCCCTTCCTGCCCAATCCCTTCACGGACTTCCCCAAGGTTGTGGGTCTCAGCCTGGTCCTCCTCCCCAATCCCTTCTACGTGAACAAGAGCCAGAGCAGTTCCTCGGGCAGTTCCTCGGGCAATGCTCAGTATCAGTATTACCAGAAGTTCCGCGCCTTCTCCGATGAGCCGCAGCAGCAGCAGCAGCAGAAGCCCAACTTCTACCTGGTGCCCAATCCTCTGGGAAATCTGGTATCCAATGATGGCCAAAAGGCTGGCGATGCCAATGTCCTGCTGCCTGTAAACCTGGCTGCTCTGCCGCTCCTGGTTCCCACCTCGGAGGTCAGCCAGGGAAAAACCTCTTCCGTCTCCGCAGGCAGCATCAAGTTCGAGGATCTGATCAAGGCCACCAACGTCCATGTCAGCCAGCCCTTGAAGCTCCAGGCCAGCAATGGAGTAAGCCAGTTCCAAAAGGATCAGGCTGCTGTCCAGCAGTTGATCCTCAGCCATCTTACCCAGCAGCAGAAGCTCTTCGAGAAGCAGTCCCTTGTTCCTGACGAGAGGCGCTCCCAGTCTGGGGTCGAGCCAGCTGGAGTCCAGGCGGAGGAGGAGAGCTCTGTCCTGTTCGCTGTGGAAATCCCAAAGCCCATTTATCGCTTCTTCAAGGGAATCTTTGGCGGTTTCTCCAATTAAGAGAGTCAGGAAAGGATGGAAAATAAATGAAAGAACAACCCGGAACTAAGAAGGAATCACGAACTAAGGAACATTATTAGTTTTAAGATTTTTTAAACCCTAGCTAAACTTATATCAAGACAATAGCAAGACAAGGAGTCCCTTAACAAAAAGAAATTGCATATTAAACCCAAAAAGCTTTTGGTTTTAATTGAATTTTACTAATTTAGCTTATTTACATTAATTTAATTAAAGGCCTAACCTAGCAGAAATAGAGTTGGAAACTTAAAAAGAAATTAAAGCATCACTCGGAAAAATAGAAAACAATTGCAGGATGCCTTTCCTCAGGGGAAACAGAAATTCAACCTGTTCTATAAACACATTAAAAGACCCACAACTCACCGAAACTCAATTTCGAGGAAGGAAACTCGAGCAAATATGATAAATGTGTGTATTTAGGAATCATTACCCGGGCATTTCATTCATTTGCAGAGCCAGGAGTCAGGAGGTGGCTTCACTCCCTATTAGGTTATCAAGCCGAGATGGATATAATCAAAATGTGAACCCACACACACGAAGGGAGTGGGGCCATTATGCTGAATATATTCCAGGCAACTGCACTCGTGACTGCTCAGCTCAGTCCTCTAGGTTTTGCACCCCATTTTCGCCGGTTTATCCCTGCATTTTCAATTCGAAGCCAGGATTCCGGATGCTCACAGACATTCGCACACGGGTTTCCCGTGCATCCTTCTGCTGCCGTTTTGCCATTTTAATGAATACATAATTAGTCTTTTTGCCAAGCTCTCTCATCCTCTGCCACATCACCCCCCAAAAAGGTCACAGCCAAGGCCCAGTTCCACCCCCAGGAGCTCCTTCATCTGCTGATGATGCTGATGCTGCTCCTGATGATGCTGCGCTACTGCAGCACCTGTTCAAATCATCCGCAATCTGAATTTAATGTCCATGCAGCAACACGTTCCATGGCCTGCATGCACTCGAATTAAATATTATAATGTATTTACAAATGTATTTTAAAGAAATTATACATTAAGAAAGAAACCTAATTGCTTTTTATTTAAGAACTCTTTAAATTTATATTTTTAAATAATAATTGTTTTGGATAAATCAAAGGTTACAAAATCCATAACTAAGCCAAAAATGCATTGATTTCAATGCATTATTTTTGAATTCTGTGCTTACTTATCGTATATTCGGTTAATTCATCTGCACACAGAATCTATAATTTAACTACTAAAAATTTTGGTCAATTTTTTTTACAAAATAGAAAATTTGGAAATTACATTTTTATGGCGTTACAAGCAATTAACTAAAATAAGATAATATTAACCTGTAACATATTCTCTCTTTAAGAAACATCTAAGCTATTTTTAAAATTATAATTTAAATTTCGAAAACTTTATTCAATTTATCTTTTTAAAAAGTAATAGCTAAAGCATTTTTTTCAATCCCTATAATTATCCCTATAATTTCTATTTAAATTCGAAAATATATTCCCTCATAAAACTCCTGTTTCCAGTGCATTGCCACTGCAATGTGTAGTTCTCTTATAGGTTCATTTTATGCTCTTATGCAATATGGAGATAATGTTTGCTCCTGTCCAGCTCCTGCGAGGGAGATAGAGCGAGAGAGCAGCACATAATTGCCCGGATTACGCTGGCTCATAAAGTTTTTCCTGGGCATTTGCAATCGTGTTTGCATTTCCCCACCCCCCCATATCGGAGATCCCATCAGGGGCAGGAGCAGGAGCAAGGGTACTGGCAGGAAATTGCTGTTTGCTGGCTATCGTTTATTTAATATTTAATTGAATCCGCTGCTGAGCCGAGTTTTTTTTCCCCCCATTATCAGGCTACGCGCTCAGGTATCCCGGCGAGTCCTTGTGCAGGACATTAGTGCCGGCTTATCGGGTTCATTTTCAGTGCGCAAATTGCGACGAGCGGCGAGGAATGATATTTCCGAAAAATACACTTGACCACCAAATGGCATTCGAATAAATTTCTGGTGATTGTTATCGGTTTGTTAACAGAGGGTTCGCCGCCACTGTATTATCTGGACAACGCTGCGCATGAGTAATATTTTCACTTTAAAGTTTAAACTGTGGGAGGAGGGTACTAGAGAGGGTGTACTGAACAAAAATATAAAATAAATTAATAACTTCTAGTTAAAGCCGAAAGCCGCATCCTTTGCAGAGCCGCCTTTCGGGCCCCAAGTTTATTACTCAAAGGAATTGGATAGAGTCCCAAAGTAGCAGCAGCAACGGATGCCCATAAATATATCATGAAATCAAAAACTTTGCCACAACTTCTACTTCTGCTTGGCTGCCCCGCTCTTCTTTTTGATTGGTGCCAGGACCCCCCTCGTCCTTAAAGAGTACACTTTGAGAAAGTGGGAAATATTTAGAAAATCGAAGCATAAAAAAAGCTATCTTTGGGTAGATTTTGCATCTTAATTATTAGGCTTAGTGTATGGCCTCCTAACATATTTATTTTTAAACTTTAAAATCGGATTAAATTCTTATCAAATTTATCAAATTTAAAGGATTGTTATTACTCTTCCCCAATCCCAAATTTTTCCTTGGTGCACTCACCCACTTGGCCGCCCTAAGCTTGCGTGTAAACGTGTGGGGCAAAGTGCTGGCCACACGAACAACAAGGGAAGGGGAGGTGTAGGAGCTCCAGCACTAGGAGCAGGGAAAGGAGCAACTCCCCAGCACTAGGAGCAGGAGCAGTATCTCAAAGCAGCAGAGTAATGCGTTTCCGCTTCCGGATGGCAGCTCCTTCCAAACCTCCCATCCTCGTCCTTGGGTTCTCGCCCAGTCAATTCAATAAAACTTGTGTCCATTTCATTTAAAATTCTCTGTTCTATCTCTGGGCTGGAGCAGGAGCAGGAGCAGGAGCCAAGAGTTTGCCTGGCTGGCAAATTAATGGTGTTAAAATTAGTGCCTCGGACGGAGTGGCTGCCCGCATCCTCACCTCAGTGCTCCAGCACAAACTTTGCCATCTGCCTGAGGAGTCCTCCACCATCTTCTATTTATTCTATTTATTTAGTTGTCACTCTCTAGGAAATTATGCCATGTTGTTGCTCCTGCGACACGTGTAACCAGCTCTTGGCCCTTTTTACCTGGCGCAAAAAAAAAAAAGAAAGTGGAAACTTTTCCTTCTTTAAGTTTCCATTTTGGGGAAACTTTTTTCTAACTTTTTCCCCCCGTCTTCTTTTCTTTTCAGGTGCGATTCCGGAGCGTCGTTTTTTTGGCATCCTTCGCTCGGCGAAAAGGAAGGAAGGTAAGTGGCCTGTGATGAAAATGAAGCCTCTCCAAGGGAAAACCGAATATTTCCCTAATGAAACCAATTAAGCAAACAGCCAAATGGCCAAAAATTGTGGCTGCAAAATGATGAAAAATCAAAGGCTAGACAAAGGGTAAACACGACAGAGAAAGGGTGAAAGTGGATGGTCGGAAGGGATGGACTGAAAGGAAGGATTGCCTCAATCACGAAATGAACACACAACACCAGGGGGAAAAGTTGCCGTCGATTGATGGGACTTTTCAAATTTAAATGCTCTCTGTGGTTGATTTAAACGAGCTTAAATTAAGGTGTATCTGTGAGAGGGAAATGAGATACAGATACAGATAGAAAAAACAATTAATATCAGAGATAAATCCTTAAACTTGTTAATTGAAATTATGTTTCATAAAAGATTCAAATCCTTAAAATCTAGAGTTCATGTACTAAGCCTACAAAATCTTTTAGCTTCCTAACTAAAAGTTAAAGTCGACTTTAGTTTTTCCTTTGTACTTTATTTGATACGAAAAAGTGTGCTAGAATTCCATGAAAAATGCCCATATTAAAAGCGAATTTTGTACCTCCAGCTGTGCCAATTTCCCACAACACACATATCCCCCATAGAGCAGTAGTAGGTTTTTCCGGGCCGTGCAAAAGCCATTTGCCAAAATCAATACATTTATTTAGACCGCAGGGCCTGAAAAAGGGAGAGAAAAGCAAAGCGGAAAGCAAATCAAATGCCGACGAAAACGACACAAAATGTATTTAGCATTTGGCCGGATATATATATCGGGAGAGAGCGGTGAAAATATATTGTAAAGGTAACTCCCGAGTCTGGGAGACCCGAACCAACTGCCTATTTGAGTTTGCTTTTGGCCAAATCGTTTTACGCTTTGTTGCCGCCAGCCATTCGGCCAGCCAGGATGCAAATATGTGCACAGGCTTAACGTATCCAATAAAGCCAGGACAGAGACTGACAGGGCCAGAGTAGGAGCCACTGATGGACAAAGCTCTGCGGACTCAGCTCGTCATCATTGGACATAAGCAGCTCAGTGCAGCTTATACAGAGGGAGAAGGATTTTGCGCCTTTTGGGAGGAGCTCTAATTTACTTAATTGCCTCAAGTCATTCTGCAGTTTTTCCTAAGGAAAAGTCTGAAATTATAAAGTTTTCTTGGGTGAAAATGAAGGCTGAACTTGGCAATGAACCTCTCACTTAATAAAAGGTGACTTTTATTGGGTTTAAGGCACCTTCTGATCCCAACACCCTACTAATTGCAAATTTATGGTACAATCTTGAGGATTTATTATGACATTAATTCGAATTTAATAACATTTTCCCCAAGTGCAGTGTCTCCCCAGCTCATCCGCTGAGTTGACTCCGATCTGGTGTCCGTCCTGTGCAGATTAGACCTGGCTGGGTCCCCAACAACTTCATCCGTTGTGGGGAGGAGTGGAGTGAAGTGAAGTCAAGTGGAGTGGAGGTGGAGTGCAGGCGAGTGGGCATCGTGTGCGCGTTTCATTGGTTTCACAGCAACAATGTTGCGGCGGTGCGATTTATATCGCTGGCCTTAAATGTCATTACCAGCTAAATGCCTTTAAAGAGGCCCCATCCATTTGCCCTGACCAGTTGGCGCCAGCACCGAAGGTGCGACCAGTGACCAGTGACCAAGAGGCCACCCGTCGTGTGTCTCCTTTGGAAGCAAACAGAGAGGAACTCCATGGCAAGATCAGGTTTTCCTCAACGAGAGAGAGAGAGAGAGACTGGGACTCCGACTCGTACTCCTCCCCGGGGGCAGACGCATTTATCATCCAGCGCCCGTGACGCGCTGTCGCCTTCAATTACACGCAAATTATTCTGCGCTCAGCGAACGGGAGACGGGACAGCGGCACCTGTGTCTCTTACCTGCTCATCCTACATCCGTGTCGGAGTGGATTTTATCTTCATTGCGAGGCAGCATCTGCCGGGGCGGCCAGTGATCAATCTGCCTTATGTCAGTCTCCGGCCAAACCGATGCCAATCTGATGCTCCAGTTCGGATGGCTGCTCTTGGCAGCGATTAAATTGATTGATCAATGGGTATATTTGGAAGAGGAGGATTATAGTTCTACCTTGTGTCATTATGGGGTATTTGAAAAGTGTTCTAAGTTCATATTTTGATGGTGTGTTAATATTTTAGATTTAATTTTGAGGCAGGTACGGGTTTAAGCTGGAACAAAGAGGGTTTTGGAAAACAAATAGAAGGTAGTTAAAGCCTAGATTAAAGATAGGCTTTTATATGCAGGTTAATTAATACGAACTTGAAGAGCTGGTTTCTGGGAAATTTCTACTTAGAAAAATATGCCTTTGGATATATTGTATTGCTCAGCTTGTCTTTGCAGTTACCTTCAAATTACCTGGATTAATTATATATTTTCTTGAGTCTCCGGCAGATTAAAGTATCTGCGAGTATATTTCTATGTGACAAAGAATTTAAGTACCCAAAAAAGGCATTTGAATCTGAACATTCCCTCTGCTCAAGTGCCAATGCTCGTTTCCTTTTAATTGTCCACTAAAATATGCCGCATGCCCGTCGAGGCGAGTCGAGAGCCATGCAAATACTTGAAGTTTGCCTCGAGTACACGCAGTGACTGCAGTCGCGGACTCCTCCCTGCCAGAAATGTCCCTCCTCCCTCTGGTGTTTTCTAATTAAACAATACAAATGGGGATTGAGACTCAAAGACAAAGACACGCATTCCGGAGAATTGGAATTTCGGTGGCGGTGTCGGGCTGATGATGATGATGCCTCGTCAACAATTTCGCAATGCAAATGTGAGAGGAGGAGGAGGAGCAGTTGGGGAGATTCTGTTGGCGGGAATTTTATAATTAATCGCAAATCTCACAGGTTTCGCTCACACCCAAGCACACACTCAGTAAACAGTAGTCTGTAGTCTTTATTCACAAATAGGCATCCCTTAGGTCTATGAAGTCGTCCATCTCCTCGGCGTAATCCTCGACGGAGCCGCCGCCAGTCTCGCCGTGTCGCGAGTAATGATTGAAAATCATGTCCCTGGTCGCCGGAGCCACCTTGCCGCTCTCGCAGTCGTGCATGTCCTCGTACGTGATTTCGCCGTGTCCCTTGCCCCTGCCCATTCCGCCCAGGTCGTAGCTGCCATAACCAACAGCTCCTCCGTTGGATCCGCCTCCACTGGCTCCGCCTCCCACGCCCTTGGACATCCCGTTGCTATGCCGCTCTGCTCCGTTCGAGGCGAAGCCCATCACCTTGTACACCGTCTGCTTGATGCCGCCGTGTCCTCCGCCACCGCCTCCGCCACCGTGTGCATGGACCACCTTGTAGACGGTGTGGGTGTGGTGGTGTGTCTTCGTCTTGACCGGCACGTGGATGATGAGGCGGCGGTGGGCCTGGCGGCGCGCCGCAATTCCCGTTGCCGTCAGCAGGAGCATCAAGGCCAGCAGGTTGCAGGCCAACAAGTGACTCCGCGTTGTCGCCTGTGTTTTGGGGGAATATTTGAGAAAGAGTGTTAATGGCGACTTGTGTGGGTTAAACGGGGAGTGTCGTGTCCGTAATTAAATTTAAAGCGACACTTAGGGGTCGTATTTGGGCAGCCATTAAATGGATATAATTATTTTGAGAAGATTTAAGATACCAGGGAAATTAAGGAACTAATTGATTGGGGTTTCTGGTGTGCTTAATATCTTTTTGTTTTTTATTTCTTCGTTGAAAATAGGGTTCCTCTTTGCTGTTAATATTTTAATAGAAGCTAATGTTGCTTTAAACTTGATTAGGAGATATTGAAAAGATACACTTTGCCTTTAAGTATTGGACTTTTCTTTCTATTTCTCAGAGATTTATAGTGATTTTTAGGGTCTTCTTGGACTTGAAAAACTTTTATTAAGATTGTAAGATTGCATGTTTGTTAATTTACCTTCTCTATTTTTAATGCCTTTAACATATTTTGATTACAAAATATATTTATTTGTAAACGAACGTATCCCTTTGATTGAATTACCAAAGATTTATTTATCCTTTTGACACGTTGCTTTAAACTTAACTTGTTTAAGTTAAATAAATATTCACAAACTTTCTCGATTCATGATTACAAGGCTCAAAGCAAGAGTTTTAAATTTTAATTTTATTTACAAGTCCTTTTTGTGAATTTTCCGATATTCTTGACTCACTTTGGTCATTTTACTGAAGCAGCTGCTGGTGCTGATGCTACTGCTGATGCTGATGCTGATGCTGATGCTGCTGCTGCTGGCAGTTGTGGTTAATTCCCGACTCTGCTTGTTGTTTGTCAAGCAGATCCTTTAATTAATCCCTTAGTTTGTCCACCCGGACCACCGAATGGCGCGAATTCACTTTCAACACTGTGTTGGCCGGCTGCAATCGATGGGGCTTTTATATTTGGATGCGGTAATCAGGTTCAGTGCACCACGGCACCACATATACACATCCCATATATACCCAGCCATCCATCTATAATACCTATCCATCATTATCTTCGGCATGGCGTCGGCGGTGTCGATTGCAATGCAGTGCAGCCTCCGCGGAGCCGCAACATTTGCATGTGCAGCGCCACAGCAACACACAACAGCACACAGTCGCGTCCATGGAGTTACGTGTGCCTAATTATTGCTTACAGCTTGTAGAGCATTGAGGCACTGAGAGAAAATGGGGGGAAATATTTGTGGCAATTTGATTTGGATTTTCAATTTACATCACTACTCTAAACCTTATTTATTTCACGACTTTAAGCCTTTTTAAGGCTTAAAACCCAAGCACATAATGAGTCCATAAACATAACTTAATAATCCCCCAATTTAATCTTAATTTCATTAGTTAGTTAAAAATTTTCTCTCAGTGTTGCCTTAAACCTTGGGGCGCGGTTGGTGCTCAGTGGAGCGCTCCAAGTATTTTGCGCCAAACAAAAACATTTTCGCCATTTCGCCTCAGCTTCTCTCATCCATACATTCGATCTGCTCCCGAATCCAAATCGGAAGCGGCATTTTCTGGTGACTGGCTCTGGGAGCCGGCGAAACGGAATTACCATTCCGTAAACCATGGAATCTCACATACGACGACGACACCGCCTTTTAAATCCAATCCCGAAGCCATGGCATTCAATCTTGAGACGAAAGCTTTGTTCAACATTTTATGCAATGCCGCGAAATGCGGAAAAGACATAGATTCGCGCGTGTTTTATATTGTGTTTTTCACTTAACATTATTACTTTAATTAACTGACAATGCATGCGAGAGGTGGCCAGGGGCCAGTGTTTAATTCGTTGCGTATTAAATATGCATTTCATTAGCATTTGCCAGCGATCGATTGCATTAGCATACGTAACTTGGACAATGGCTCACCCAGTTTACGGGGCGTATGCGTAACGGATCGCAACAGGGGACAGATGTCGCCTCTCCGTCCTGTGTGTTATTTTATAGATTTAATAGGTTTAGTGGGGGTTTCTTTCTCTAAACTTAATAGTAGACTTGATATTATCTATTTATTTTGGTTTTTATAAATTAGGGTTATTAAATTACCCAAATAAAAACTTGTATGGAAAGTGTTTTATTCATTTTTGTTATTACTTAATTTCCCAAGGCAAAAAGTTCAATAATCTTCTTAATTTTCATGTTTGTAAAGCTTTTTCTTCCTAATTATAATATCTCTAACATTTTACAATTTATTTTTATTGTTTAACTACATTTTTCTGTGTTTTGGCTTAATTTTATTTCTTTTTAAATCATAAAGTGTGTAATGAATTTATTATTTACTATAAACTTATACATATCATTTACTTTTATGTTTTGTTTTCCTTTTCTTAATTGTACATTTCCATTTTACGATTTTTACTTTCCATTTCAATAACCTTTGAATACCGAAACTCTTCGGAATAATTCAATTAATTTCTCTGTGGGAATCGTATAGTTATTATTATGATATTTTACGACTCTCGGCTATTAATTGGCAGCTGGCAATCAGCAAATTTAGCTTATATATTTTTCTGCTTGAGTGACTGCGAGCCCAACTGTACTTGCCACACATATAAATGTACATATGTCTGGGCACTCCCACCGCCTCAGCCTCATTATGTGGATTTAATATCGCGCCCAGAATGTGTGCACTCGTAAAAAGCACCGAAGGACGAAGAGCACATGAAAATCCAGGCTCCAGAATCCATAGCATATGGCTAATGAAACGTGGCCCGAGAAAGTTTGGCCTTCGTCTTTTGGGGGCGGGTGGAGGTAGCAAGGCCAACAGATAAACTGCAGTAATAAGTAAACGCCGAAATGCGTTGTGGAAAACGTGCACCATGAATTCTATAACTTTATGGCCATGGCAGCACTCTAATTGTTGAGAATACCCGAAGGATGCTCCAGGACCTGTTCAACATTAAGTGCGTTGATGCCTTTTGCCCTCACCTTCACCTTCACCTCTTTTTCTGTTTTTATGTCCTGGCAGAGGGTATTACTTGGTGGAAAGTTTGGCCCAGGGAACTTTAGGGAGTATAATTTGGATTATAGCCACAGAAACATATGGATATCTTTATAGAGATTGCTCCCTAGAATCAAGAAGATGAACTTTATCATAAGGATAGTTTTTAGTTGGTTCTGAACACAAATAGAAATATTGATAGAAGTTTTTTTTTTATTAACAAAAAGACTTACCTAATAACAGGGATAGTTTTTCTTATATTTTTGGGGTGAAAACTTTGGAAAGGATCCTATTTTTTACCACAGCTTCTTTGGAATTTTACATTTAAATTAAATAGTATTTATAAAGATACTTTTATATATTTTTTCAACAATTTTAAAGTATAATCTTTTCCAGCTCTAAGAGGTACTTAACACTTCGCTTCCCCAAACTATAGTCCTTCCACTTGAACTCCTTTTCCCTTCCCTTTCTTCCCCTCAATGTTTGCCCGGGTGTAGTAATAATTTTGATCAACTTTTATAAGCGGCGTCATCAACCTGCTTGTACGTATGTCCCAGGCCGAGGATGTGGATTTTGGGGCTTCTTGTGCAGGGCTTCCAACAGCTAACAAACTAACAGCTAACAGCTGCATGAGCTCAGGCCGCCGACTTGTTGTTTGTGTGCGGACTTAGTTATGCCTAGCCATAAACTGCATGCGAAATTACCAAAAAGCAGGAGCACACACACACACACCCTCTCCCGTTTATGGGGCCAAAAAGTTGCTCATTTACAGCAATCTGGCTGAGAAGGATAACGGGGGGGCCGCCTAGAGAGGATGCTGCTAATAAAATGAAAGCCGAGGCGCTAACAAGCCGCTGCGGAGACCGGACAGGGGGAGAGGGAGCTCTCCGAAAAACCCAACAGGCGGGCACTGAAACTAACCCAACCAAGCAGAGTCGTAAATCCTGGCTCTGCAGCCTCATCCTCATTCCCTGGCCCAAAAAATACACAAGTCCTGCACTAGCCACCCAAACCAGCCCGTATCCGGGCTAAGCAAACTCGTAAATTTGAGGAAATTACAACATGAAAGTCCTGGCCGACAATGCGCGACTCTAAATTAAATAAAAGTACACTGGGGTGGGCCTCGAAATGCATGCACTTGGGGGAAATATTGAGATAATTTGCAGAGACTTAGAAATAAATTATTTTTAAGTAGAAACGCATTACAAATTTATTTGATTAATATTTTCTTTAAATATGTAAATCAATATGTCTAAAGTAATCCATTTTCATAGCATTCTCTTCTAAAATTCTAGAAAAATCTTACCAAGACACTAAAAATATTTAAACATTTGTCAATTAGAAAAGGAAATTCTTATTTTCCAGTGCACAAAGTCGTTGAAAAGGGGGTGAAATGCGACCAGAGTGCTAGTTGGTCAAAACTTTCCGCACCTGTTGGCCAAACCGAAAGGTTGGGCCCCAAAGCGGGCAGCAGGCTTGGGGGGAGGATAGGCAGTCACAAAACCTGGCGTTAATTAAAGCTGCAACATAAGCTCTCGCAGGACACAGTCCGCTGATTCTAGTGGATTGCTGGTGGAGCTCCGAACAGGAGAAGGGTGTCCTGGGTGGCCACTTGGGAGTGGGAAACTGGCCGGGCGATAGAGCGAGCTCAGATTTGTGGCGGCAAAAGTTTTGCACATCCGGTCGAAAGAGACGAGATTTATGTCAAACTAAAGCACTTGATGGCAGAATAGTTGGCATTTAATGGCTGCATTATTGGAGTTTGTTTGGAAAGTGCCGTAACTAATGGGTCACGGCTCTGTGAGATCCGAGGGCGGATCTGCGGGTTAATGCGTACAAATTGCCATTTATCTGTGGCGAACTTTCTGGGCCAGGTGGGCCTATAGGTGCCTTCCCACAGGTGGAAAGGAAACTAATGGCCATGGACAGGAGTGCGAGTTCGAGTGCGGGAATTAGTATAACTCAATTTGTGTCACCTTCTTAGGGGGGGTTAGTTCCACTTCAATGGGTTTTGTTGGAGTTCTCAACGGGCTTTTATGGCTAAACAATCTTTGGTAATGGAGGCTAGATATCTGCTCTGATTTAATAGAATTACTTACCATATTTTTCACTACATTACATTACATATAATAATTAATGTGCGTAAACTCGAACTTAAGCAATGCAAGGCACTGATTTCTTCCCATCAAAAGCTTAGATTTTATGGCATAACTCCGCTCCTCCTGCTTATCTGAGGCCATCCTGGTTAAATCCTCTCTCGATCCATTCCGTTCCGTTTCGTTCGTTCTGGCCGGGAGTCAAATGTGGCGCACATCAAAGCCTGTGATGGCCATCAGGGCCACCTGTGCATGTCCAAAAAGGAGGCCCACCCAGCAGCATCAGCATCAGCAGCAGTAGCAGCAGCTCCACAGGAAAATCGAGAACCGAGAACGCGAATAGAGGAGCTGCCAGAAATGGCCCCAAGGAATAGGAGTAGGAGGAGCAGGAGCTCTATGGCTGGGGCAATAAATTTCGATTACATAATTTGTAAATTGTTATAACCCGGCGAAATTACCATGAAATCTCTCTGGCAAGGCATTAAAAAATCTGCCACTTCTGGGCGGGAGTAGGAACAGAAACCTTTCTGGAGGAGGGTTCATAAAGTTTTATGGTGTTTGACTGCAGAGCATCTAACAAACAATGGGCCTGTTGTGGGATGTGGCTTTAGATTTGGATTTGGTGCCCATTCTCCAGCCTTGCACTTCCTGCTTGGGTGCTTGGGTGGGCTGGGCCACACCGAGAGAAATTGTTAAGGGAAATTATGACTCTTATAAAGACGACATGTCTCCCATCTTCGACTGGAATAGAGAGATAGACATTCAATTAAAATAAATAACCTTAAATTTCAATTAAGTTTCCGAATTCGGATTAGATTTTCTCCCTGTGCAGTTTACGCATCAGCGGGCGCAATTTCATAGATGATTTCTGTAATGCCGCGATTAGTTTTTATGCCCCAACCATTTGAGACCCGGGCTTGAGCCTACCGAGGAGGAGGCTGCGCCTCTGCGCTCGCTGTTTCGCCTAATTAATGGCAAATTGAAAGAGAATCGTTTATCTGGCACTTGTTATCGCGGCTGAGTCCGAGATTCCGGCTCCCCGGAGTCTGTGTGGTGGCTATGGAGGAGGCCAAGGGCCATAAATCAACAGCCAATTACAATAAAAATTTATCATGCACAATAAAAAGGAGAAGCGCGAGCGCGAGCGAAAAAAATGACGCAGAAATAATTTACATGGCGCATTTTTCACATTTTTCAGCAAAGGAATTTATAACAATGTCCCCAAAGGGACACCAGCAGCAGCAGCCCCACCTCCATCCTCCTCTCCACACGATGGAAATTTTAATAAAGCACGCGGCATTTCAAAGGAAGACAAAGGGCTCCAACTCCGGTTCCAGCCTCGACTCTGAGTCCTCCTGGCTTCTAAAAGAACTCCTCTTCGTTTGGGGTTTTGTGATTGCAATTGAGGGACTTTCCCCTTGGCCCCCTGGGCTTTCGATGGCACTTGAAGACATATTTCCCGGAGAGGCCAAAGTGCACTTGCTCCATCTGCTCCAGGAGCGAGGGCTCTCCATTTGGCCCTTCGCAGAGAGAGGTTCATCAGCAGCAACCATTTTCTGCAGATCCTGGCCAGCAAATCAAAGTGCGTGCTGCGTGCCGCGTGCTTCCCTTTCCGGGTTGGGTTAGGTCCGGATCCGGAACCAGCTTTGGTTTTGGGTTCGGATTCGGATTCGACGGATGCTGATTCCGGCTTCGTTTCGGGCTCAAAGTTTTTCGTCTCCCTTCCCCCTCTGCTGACAACTTCCTGTATTTCAATTTACATTCCGCCCGCAGGACTTATTGCTTTTTTCGCTTTGATCTTCCCCCCTTTTACATTTTTTGGGCAAAGAAAGCACCCCCTCCAGCTGGAAACGATGGCTTTTTATGGCCTTCATGTCCTTTGACGCTTATCGTGACGCCTGGCGCTGGAACTGGCACCAGGACTCTGCCACTAAGGGGGGCACATTTGTCTTCCACTAACTTGATTTCGGCTTCGACGGGCCAACAACAGCACGGAAAGAAAAATATGCAGAGTTAAGGGGTTAAATAGAAATATTTTAAATTGTATTTTGTATACTTTAGTTGTCAAATAAATTAATTTTAACAATTAAACATACAATTACAAAATTAAAAATGTTCTTTGAAGCATTTGCTTGTTCTAAATTCAATAACTTTTTTGATTTCAAAGTAAAATATTCATTTTAAGTTAATGTATTATTTATTATATTTATTTATATTTTTAAGCCAAACTTTACTGCCTGTGCGTTTACCAACCTCTTGGCCATATGGAAGACAAGTGCTTCCAAGTTGGCCATCCAGACATAAATACGCACTAGCCGACAGTTGCTCGACTGTCCTTGGACATGGGGGCTTAAAAGGACAACAAGGACATCTTGGGTGGTACTTTTCCTAGTTGAATTTAAATTTGAATTTGATTCTGTGGTTTTGACCAAAAGAAAGGAGCCTTAGATAAGAGGTAGTCAAAGCAGGACAATAGAAATAGACTTCTTGGGGACATTTCAAATAAAGAAGGAAATGTAGGAAAATTAAAAGAAAACTTTAAACCTTTAAGACTCTCACAACCCATTTAAGATGCTAAATATTTAGCTTACATTTTCTCAATAATTTCCAAATAAATCATAAAAAATCAACCAGCCATAACGTCCTTGCCAAAATGAACCTGGAAAAGTCCACAGCCGACTCCTTTCACCTGCAAATAGCACACTTTCAGCACTGGCTCCTCCTCCTCCGCCTAGCCCCCTCCGACAACAACATTTAAATTTATTAAGGCCATAAAATTATATTTTTGTGGCCCGAGCTCTGTGGCAAATGGGCTCATAAATATTTAAAACCGCTTAAAACACGCACGAAAACCAAAAACCAAAAGCTAACAAACGTTTAATTTTATTGCCCTGGCCCAGCCAACCGCATCCCCCAGCCCACACGCATAATCCCTTCCAGCTTGCCAAAGGGCTGCTCGTCTCGAGTCGATAAAAGATTTTAATTCACTTTTGATCGCGTTTGGGAATCGCACCTATTCAAATCTCTGAAATGTCTTGACCACCCAAAGGCCAAGAGCCCATTAAAAGCGTATAAAACTGGACCCTGCCGGCCGCAACATGATCCCGGCTAATTGAAAAGGTAAAAACTTAAATTTGTGTAAATTATTTTGGTCATAAATTAGCCATTTGATGGCTGTGCAGTGGCAGGCATGTTGGCATTGGCACCTGCTCCAGGTCCCAGCCTAAACATGGCCCCTGTCAACAAGGATTGGGCATCGACTGGGAGCAGAGGTGGTCACAAAGGGAAATTAATATATGACTTTTGGCAATCCACTGCCTGAAATAAATTGTAATCTGTAAATTGATATTTATTAATATTTTTAAATGATAATTTTTTAGTCAAATCAAATATTTAAAAATCCATAACCAAGCCGTTGTAGCTGGGAAAGGTTTCTATGTTAATTTTCAGGTTTTACTAAAGGTAACAAAATGATTTATAGGATCAAAAATGACTCCTTTATTGTAAAAATATTTTACTCTTAATTTGTATACCTATGCAGGGTGTTTATAATTCCTGTAAGGGTATAAAAACGAAAAATAAATTACTAGTAAAATGTCTTTAAGCTTCAAAGATCCCACTAAGTATATGTAAAATAGAAACACCTGAAAAGTTACCTTCCAAATCGGCGTGAAATCGGATGAATTAGCAACACTGGCAAGTCACCTATGGACAATCTGACAACCAGGCGAGTTCATGCTGTATTTTATAGCCGTCGCGGAGCAGTTCGGCCAGGCTGGTGGTCACTTTGATGAGTCTGGAGCTGGACCTGGGCTAACACTTGCTGGTCGTTAAAGGTTTGACGATCCCTCCGGAAGCTGTTTAATTTGTTTTGGCACCTCGGCTAAGTGCTGGAAGGGTTTGGCAGATTAAAGCTGGAAGCATATCGAGGACCGGGATTTTAATTAAATCCCAAAGAAATCAGGGTCTTATTTATACGCTTGCCTGGCGTTTGGTTAACCCATTAGTCGCGACAATGTCAGTAGAGTTTAGACCGCGCAGCGAGTAGTTTTTTGCAGTGGCCGTTTTACAGTTGTCTGGCCCGGCGGCACCAAGACACCGGATCTGGCGGGGATTCGGGGGCTCGGGATCAGGTAGAGAGTGGTCCGTCTGAGGCGCTGCCATGTTTAGTGGCAATTAAAATGTTTTTATCTTATTAGTGCGTCTTATCTGCGGCTGCCATTTACGAGATATATGCGAGGGACGTGCGCGAAACGCCGACCGAAAACAGTTATCGATTGTCCACCAGCAGCAGCCTCTGGGCTGGCCAAGGAATCTGGCTTAGAGAAGGCGGCCAGAGGAGAGATTAGGTTTGATTGGAAAATTTCTAGAGTTCCTCAAGAGTTTACCTGAGATTATCCCGACCTGGTTGTGGCTTTCTCTGCTAATTTCCCACACTCTAAATCCAGGAAAATGTATATATCTGAAAAGGTTATGGCTAAAAGTAAGAAAGTTGTTAGGAATCTATAGAATTATGTTAAATTTTGTAGTTGCAACAAAACACTTCAATAATTGGCCGTTAATCACATGCAACAGCAATCAATTCCAAAGGCCTTTTTAGCTGTCGGTCCCGGGCACAAATCAATTGCTCGATTTGCACGCTTCGACATTTCTCGATTGAATTATTATCACCAGAGGAGAGTCGCACTGGGCCAATGTCCACTCCGACTCCAGTCCAGTCGGGACACCAGGGGCTGCTCTGTCCAGGGAGTGTCAGACAGACAGCTGTGCGGTGCGGTGGCTTTGACTGGTGCCTTGTGGAACGCGTCGTCGGTCCGTTGACCACAATGCCCCAGTGGCCATGTTCATGTTGGGCCAACATCCCATATTTGCAGCAGGCTGGCCAACAAGTTGCAAAACAAATTTGTCAGAGAGCTGACCATTTTTGGGCTGGCCAACGCCGCTTTGGCTTTGTGATTTGTGATTTGGATTTGTGCAATGCGTTGCCCATGTCGATGTTGCAGTTGCAGTTGCATTTGCAGTCTTGGTGTTGCTGCTGCTGTTACTGTTGCTGATGTAGTTGCAGTTGCTGCTTGCTGCTGCTGTTTTCCGGCGCAATGTTGTCATTAGCTAATTTGGCAGCCTGCCGACTGCGTTTAATTAGAGGGCCGCCGCTTCTGAGCTGCTGCTGCTGCTGCTGCTGCGAGACTCGGAGCAACACTTTCGATTTTTAGGCCCCTAGCCCCCTGGCCACGCCCTTAATCCGGCCCTGAACCGCTCCGCCGCTGTACAAATGCACTGCAAAAAATATATACATTTATTCTTTACGAATTAGTCAACAAAAACTCTTCTAAGTTAAACGATTTTACACATTTTTAAAAGCCTTATAAAATATTGAACAAGTACTCAATCCTTTTTTTGTGCGAATTGATAACAACTTTTATCTTTTTATTACACATTTTATTAGTATGAAATATTATCCTTTATATTTTTACTTTCCAACTTAAGATCTCCCTCGATTTATTTGCCAGTGTGCCAGAGTGGCGATCACGTCTCACGTAGAGGCCATTAAAGGCCACAGCATCACGATCGGGTTGGAGTCGGGCCAGGAGACGGAGTCGGATCAGCGGCTCTGGAGCTTGAAGCTTGCAGCTGGAGCTCTCGTTGCTCGTAGCTTGAAGCCCCAAGTCGGCGGAGCTGAGTGAATGACTTTGAGCTGGCCTGTCGTCACACCCCCATGTAATCCTCGCACGATCTCTGCGCTTGAACCTTTTGTGATTAGGGCTGGGGCAACGGAACCGCCAACCGACTGACTGACAGACAAACCCCGTCCACCTCTCTGGAGGGGGTAGGGAAGATCCCCCGCAATGGAATCGCCACGCCAAAGGTCGTTAAAGTCGCATCACTGCCGTGGCCGCTGGGCCCGCAGATTTTCGCCGTCTCTCTAGATCAGGGCTCAGGGCCTTGTCCTTTCTGCGCTTCGTCATGGCTTAGTTATGATCTCGGCCAGTTTCCCTTTTCAAAACAAAAGGGTACACTTTACTTTCTTGTAGGGTTTGTTCGAGACATCATTTTGGGGATTGAATAAATTCAAGAAAAATTAAAATTTTAAACTAATAATAATCACATAGTACCCACACTTTTGACATAATCATTATTAGTTTTCCATGTTCAACTTACCTTTGGACACATCCCCATAAATATATACTGATGGCAGCATTCCATGAAAACATGTTGCTAATTTGTCACAATTTGTCTGGCAATCGCAACTGCTGGAGTTTCTCTGGCCATAACTTGTGAGAGGGTAACAGGCAGTGGAGTCCATCTCGAATCCCAGCTAAACCTGACTGCATTTTCTCCTCCATTGAACGTTGTGCAAATGTGCTAATCCGCAGCGGGGAAAAATAAAGGCCAGAGAGAGAGGTGATCCAATATTTGGTGCGAGTATCTTTTTTTTGAAATACCATCACGTTTCGACATTTTACTACTCACTTGTGGCACGTTGTTGCCATTGAGCATATCAGCTTGGAATTTTATTGGCCACGCTTCTCTTGCATCCTCGTACTCATGTCCATACCCATACCCATCCTTCTACCCATCCTCATCCTCCTCTTCATACTCACCTTCGCCTTTGCCTTTGCTCACTGATCTTGGCCTTGATAGTCGCGTGTGAAGGCGATCCTCTCCCCCATTCCCCATCTCCCTCACTCTCCGCCTGCTCCTGACATTTATATTGGCAAATATTTTAAATATTCCCTGCTCCCCCCCCTCCATGTGGGTGTTGTCCAGGCTCAGGACCAGATCCAGGTGTCGTTATCGCGTCTCAATGGTCTTTACGGCCAGCAGCTGGAGTGGGTTATGTGAGCCCCCCAAAGACCGTCGACGGACTGCACAGACTCCACATCAGTGAATTGGAGGAATCTTTAATATAATTGGAATTTTTATTGTCATTGGAAGTGGAGTGGCTAGTTGATGGGTTTAATACTGAGTGGTGCCTATTGGGGGGCGGTCCAAACTCAGTCAAGTCTGAAGAGCTTTGTAATTTTAATTAAAAATAATTTTTCTTGGTTGTCAACTAGAAGGTTCTTTCCCATAAGGCTTCCAATGCAACTCCAATGTATGTATTTATTATTCAAATATTTATATTTTATTACAGTTCCCTCGCCGTCACCCACATATCGCCATAATGGTGGCGATGCCGTTGGTAGCATCATCAACGAGGTTCCTACCACGGATGGCAGCCTGCCCCTGGGCGCTATAGAGTTTCAGGCCCGGGAGAACGACTACGTGCTCGAGGATTCCGCCTTGAGAGGGCCCATCTCAATACAGTTGCCGCCGCCTCCCAACTACTGTCCCCTGCCTCTGACACCACCGCCCAGCTATACGGAGAGACCAAGGCCAGCAGCAGGAGCGGGTTCGGGGCCAGTGCAGCTGGCGGATGCCGTGCATCCTGTCATACCACTGAGATCGGCAGCGGAAGTCACAGCAGCCAGGGAAGCAGCAGCAGCAGCACGCCAGCAGGCACGTCGCCGAAGGAGACTAAGGGAATTGCAGCAGCAGCAGCTCCGGTTCGCTTCCAGCACTGACAGCAGCTCCGAATCCAGCTGCTCCGAGCTAGGAGGCAGTGCAGCCAGACGCCAGCGCCGCCGCAGGCGTGGATTGAGGGGTAAGCCAGTTAAGGGATGTGCAGTGAAACCAAACTAAAAGCTCCTTCTCCCCTTTTCCACAGATGCCTATTGTCCAGATTTGCTGCACGCCTGTGCCCTGATCCTCCAACAGCCCGGTAGCAGCGACAGTTCCGTGGGCAACTTTACGGCCACGCCACCGCCTCCGGCCGATCCCGCTCCCGCTCCCAATCCCAATCCCAATCCCGAGCCGGAAAGCTTCGAGTACAGCTCGGACTATGTGGAGATCGATGAACTGCTGCCACTAGTGGCCGGCGGGCGAGCGAAGAGCACTCCGCAGCTGGCGATGGGTCAGAACCTGAGCCTGCGACGGCCGCGCATCTCACTGACCTGGGTGCTCCGGGAGCAGCAGCAGCAGCAGACGCCCCAGACGCAGGCGGCACCCCCAACGCCGCAGAAAGAGTCGGTGCCCCATCATGAGGATCATGAGGCGGCGCAGGAGCGCAAGGAGAACGAGGTGCTGGTGGTCAGGACGGAGCCCGTGCCCACGCAGCTGGATGTCACCAAGAAGCGGTACAGGGTCAAGCAGCTACCGAGCGGCGGAGAGCCGCTCAATGGCTATGCCACCACGCCCACCGCCCATCAGGCGCCGCCCAACGGGCACCTGGCCAACCACCAGAAGTTCTTCAGCAACCAGAACCTGCTGGACGTGTCCAGGAGCAATCAGAACGGCGGACCAGTGGCCGCTGCCTCCACCAAAGAGCTGCTCTTCGTGTGCACACCACAACGGGCGCCCAGAAGCGATTGCCACAGCGAGGCGTTGCTCCTGGCCAGGAAGCGGAACGAGATCCGCAAAAAACTGGCCACCAGGCTGCAGCAGGCGCGATCCAGTGGGTCGCAGGCGGGCGAGAGCAGGGGTTCGGTTACCGGAGCAGAGTCGCTGAAATGCACCTCCTACTCGGAGCCCAGTTTGGTAGCAGCTTCGGAAGTCGGAGGAGAACCAGGAGGCGCCAGTGGAGGCGGCTCTGCGCCCCATCAGCAGCAGCAGCAGCAGCGTCGTCATCGGCATCGCAAGCGCCGGGATCGCAATCGAGTGCAGCGCTTCGGCTACGAGATTCACAACGTGGACGAGTTCCTCTCGCGCTGCTCGCTGGCCACGCCCGGGAATATACCCGTCGTCCTGGCTACGGCCAGCACCCTCTACCAGACCCGACCCGGCGGCTATCAGCTGGAGATACCGCTGCCCCTCGGCATGGTGGTGAATGCGGTGTTCAAGAACCAAAACTGGCTGTATGTCCAAACGCCGCACGCGGAGGAAGGCTATGTGGGCTATGCCTGCTGCCTGCCCCTGGGGATTCTGCCGCAGCAGGCGAGGGCCGGCTCGCGGAGCACTCCCTGCTGGGAGTCCAATGCGGATGTCTTTCCCCGGCCATGTGGCAACATGACCGACTCGGAGAAGGAGATCCGCCTGAGGGGCGGCACCCGGTCCGATGGCGCACGCACGCCACGCAGCGCAAAACCCGCTGCGGAGGAGCTCCTCAAGATCAGCAACACCGCCATCAACAACAACAACAATAACAACAACCATAGTAGCAACAATAACCAACTGGCGAAGGGCGGCAGCACGGCGAGCTCCTTGTATGGCGAGCAGCAGGTGGACAAGCTGTATCTGCGGGCCGCCTCCAAGCCTCGCCTGGTGGAGAAGGCCTACGCCCAGCTGCGATCTACCCGGCAGGTTGCCTCCGGTTCCGCTTCGGTCAGAAGCGGAGCGTCCCAGGACGAGTACGTGACCCTGCAGCAACAGCAAAAGTCAACCAAGAAGTTGCCGAATCCCACCCACCTCCACCAGGCACAACCTGCCGCCCGAAGGCTCTCCAATGTGTCCTACATCACCAACGGCCAGAATGGCCAGCATTTGCATCCAAAATTTGTGCCGCTCCCACCGCCCTACGAGCACAAGCCGCCGGCCAAGAACCAGGCGGAGGCGGAGGCCAGTTTGAAGGCGCTGCGCCGGCAGCAGGAGGTGGGTCAGCGGCAAACTCTAGTCGCCATCAACACGGACTACATCACGGAGAGCATTGCGGTGCACAAGGGCGAGATTGTGACGCTGTGCGAGTGCCGCGAGTCCAAGGACCAGCGTCAGTGGTTCTACATACGGACGCGGGACGGTCGCGAGGGCTTCATACCGGCCGAGGTGGCCGGCCATGGCTACCTGTAGAGGAACATCACCTGGACAGGGTATTGAAGGGAGGGAAGGTAATCAAGGAAAATTAATTGATAAATTGGGATTACCTTCCCTGCTCTCTACCCACACATAAGCACCACCACCAGTCAAGCTCTACATTTAAATCAATTAGCATTATAATCATCGTTAAGCACTCCCATTCGCGCTAATTTAGTACGCTTCTAGTTGTAAACTGTACTCGTAACTCGTAAATCCTAACTCGTAACTCCCTGCAGTATCTGTCATCAACGTTTCATCAACATTTAATCAACGATTCATCAACATTTTGTAATCAATCTGTCAATCACACCTTTTTGTGTGAAGAGAGAAAAATGAGAGCGCGAGAGAGTCGGGTTCGACACGAAGGTCGAAAGAGAGTGTCGGGTTCGACACGAAGGTCGAAAGAGAGCATTAGCTCGCTTCAAGTCGCCGTCGGCTGTTGATGAATCGTTGATGACAAGTGGTACACTGCAGGGCTATTATCGGTGTCCGTATTTGAATACTTGTGTAATTTGTGTATGTGTGTGGAGCGTGTGGATCCTCCTGCTCCTCCGAGGAGGATCTTGTATTTATCATCTAGCCTAGCATTACCGAGTGTAGTCTCTATGTAATAGAACACTTGATAAACGCAAATCAAAGACGAAAGCGCAGACGGAAACTATTTATAATGATTACTGTACTTGATGCTTCTACTAAATAAACATTTAAATAAATAAATTAAACGTGTTTTTTGGATTAAAAGAACACTTAATTTGTGTAAAATATTTGTAATTTTGATTTTATTATGAGCGTAACATAATTTAACTCGTTTAAAAACTTGACACAATCGTGATTTTCCAATATTTGAGCTACTTCGTTAATATTTCGTCTAAAACTATCAATTGGGGTTTGAGTTTTATACAATCTTTTTGGCCAATCGTTTCCGTATTACAGATAATCAGCAATTTTCGTTAACAATTTAAATTAATTTGTTCTCTCTTTGAAGTTATTGCTTATGCACAAATATGTGGCTTATGAAAATATATATAGTATATATATTTATGCTTACGATAAGCTATTGATATCAATTTTTGTATATGCATAGGTTTTTGTTTCTAAAATTATTGCAACCTTCGATCCGGGGGAGCTTCTCTCGGAGGCGCTCCACGAATTTAAACAGGAAGAGAGTGTAGGTAAGTGTAGGTACTTAATTAAATAATGTATTCACTTAGGGTTTTAATCGAAGAATCGTTAGTACAATTTCGCAACGAATGAAGTAGACATTTACAACAGTTTTTTTTGGGGACCCATAAAATAATATTAAATTTACAATTGACTGAGCACACGTTTCCGACAAAATCTGAGCGAAATACAAAAGTACAAACAGGACAAAATGCTACACAGAATTCACATACACAACTAAAAATGCTACGAAATAAATTAATCTACAAGTCTGCGTAAAATATATATCGCTGATCGCAACTTAAGGTTCTATTCAGGGGGAAAAAGTGACTGTCCCCGGGGTGACTCTCGTTTCTTTACTTGCGAAACTCCGGACTGGAACTAGGCGACGCCGTCGACACATTGTCGAGATTGGTGTTCGTATTGTCGAAGCTCTCGTGCTGCGGCTCTGGCTCTGCGGGTGGCTCCGGCTTCGTCGTCGTCAGCAGCACCGTCATATTCTTCAGGTTGCTGGGCTTCTCCTCCTCGTCATGGTTGATGTTGAGCATGGCATCGTTCATGCGATGATAGTGCGGCTTCTGCGAGGTGCTTGGTCGCGAGTAGTCCAGGTGATCGTACTCATCTAAGCAGAAAGAAAAGTGGGGGAAAGAAAATTATTATTATTATTATTTAATGGAAAACAGCTGCTGCAGGGAAGCTGCTTCTTAACACTGGACATGAGCGTGAGATCGAACAGAGCACTGGCTACTCTACACAGGATGATGGTTCTTGGTTTGCGCTTACCCTCGGGAAACAAAATCTTGCTATAAATTTTCACTGATTCATGCCAAGAGATATGCAGATAATGAGGAGTATATCGTAGTTAGTTGGTGGTCGGATCGCAAAGAGTCCGCCAATCTTACCGGGATCCTTGTAGCCCTCCTTGTGCTTGATCTCATCGTAGACATGCTCCTCCTTCAGCGACTCGTTGTACACAATCGGATTGGTCAAATCCGCATTCAGGTTCTTGGTCAGCAGATCGTGATTGTAGTTGATCGAATAGCTGCCCACTGAGGATTTTGGAATAGAGAAAATACCATTATTTACTGGGATTTAAAATGCAGCAGCGTTGCCAATTGCTCTCACCCCTGCCACTCGCATTGGAGTCATCGCCGCCGTAGTCCGTGCTCATGGTGCTCCGCTGGTCAAAGTTATTCATTTTGCGCAAATTATTGGGCAGCAGACGCGTCTCCGCCTGCATTCCGTAGACGGGATTGTCAAAGTTGTGATTGCTGGGCGGCCAGCCGGTGGCGTTCGTTTCGTGCGTGTAGTGAACATGGGCGATCTCTGTCTTTAGGTTGGACACCCTTCGGCGGTAGTAGAAGAAAACGGCAAAGATGATGCAGGCAAAAAGGGTCATGAGGACCAGGGTCAAGGCCACGCTGGCTCGGCTCGCTGGGAATGAATGAGAGTCATGAGTAAGCATATTTTTGTTATCCTTCTCTACACCCCGGAACACTCACAATCTTCGCCCTGATCGGCTACCCGCTGGGAGGCAATAAGATCGTCACAATTGTCGCCCGTATAGCCACTCCGGCAGACACAACCGTGGGCCGCATGACACTGGAAATTGGCCGAGGGACAGGCGCAGGGATTCATGCAGTGCTCGCCGTAGAAGCCCTCCGGACAGACCTCGTCGCAACGGGTGCCCATCCAGCCCTTCTCGCAGATGCACATGCCATCGTTTTTGCGGCAAACCTTGTGGTGCAGGCAGCGACACTGCTGGGCGCATCCCTGGCCATACGTGTCCGTGGGACAGGGCTCTTTGCAATTGGCGCCAGTCCAGCCCGGCAAACACTGACACTGCCCACTGACATGGTTGCACTCGCCGCCATGGTCACAGTCGCACTTGAGCTTGCAGCCGGGTCCATAGAGTCCCGCGGGACAGGGATGCTCACAGATCAGGCCCAAGTAGCCAGTGCGGCAGAGGATTTCGCCGGTAATGTGATCGCAGCTTTTGTTGCCTGGGAAAATCACTCGGTTTAGTACAGCGATCCAGCAGGTTCCTAAGCGATCTCTCTGTGTGGACTTACCATGAAGGATCTCTGGGCAGCGCTCCTTGCACTCCATGCCATAGAATCCACTCGGACAGGGCTCGGCACAGTCGGCGCCCGTCCAGCCGGGCGAACAGATGCAGTTGCCAGAGTCGGGGTCGCAGGAGGAGTTGTTCAGGCATCTGCAAACTTTATCACAATTGTCACCATAGTAACCGCTTGGACAGTTGGTCTCGCAATGAACGCCTTGGGTTGTTTTCGGTCATCGTTCGGGGCATCAGACAAGGACAACAAAAAAAACCAAGAAACACAAAGGTGCAAAACCAGAGAAAAGCAAATTAAAAAACTCGTAAGGAAACGAAACATTAGGCATGCGCGAAATGAGAAAGTAATGCAAGTAATGGGAGTGCGAGAGTGAGGTTAGAAGTTGGTCTGATAATCGGGTTAGTTTTTTGGGAGTTTCTCTAAGAGATTTGGTCTATGCTGAGATTGAGAATATTACTGGAAGATTACTGGAAACTATTATTAAAAAAACTGATAAATAAGGAAGGAACTATAAGTCAACTTTACTTTCTACTCTAGAAATCATTGTGGCCTTGAAATCCGTTAAAATGTGTCCAAGATCATGCTGTAAAATCTTAATTTATAGACAGCATTTAAGTGACTTAATATCAACCTTTATTTCAATGGCATTCCTAGAGAATTGTAACTACTTTTCGAAAAAAACAACTGGATACAAAAAAGATTTCTACAAATTAACATGTCTGTTCATGTCTGTTCATGTCTGTTCATTTCTGTTCATACAATAAGGATAAAAAGGGATACAAATATAATCCTAACCTAACCCACACATAACTCAGGGGAACTTGATCAGATTTTCGAATTCGAATTCGCGAATAATGAAATGGATTCTCATGAGGAATGCAATGTCAATGGGGCATGTAGCTAGATAGATAGATAAACCCGTTGGTGGCTGTACCTCCCCAGTCCTGCTTGCATACACAGCGTCCGTTGGTGGCGTCACAGGCCAGGCTGTTGTTGAAGTCGCACTGACACTTCTGGCTGCACCCGTGTCCGAATTTGCCCTTCTCGCACTTCCGGTCGCACCGCTCGCCCGTCCAGCCGGCGGCACAGGTGCAGGTTCCGTTCTGTGGATTGCAGGCGGCGTTGTTCTGGCAATCGCAAACGCTTCGGCAGTCCTGGCCAAAGTGATTGAGGTCGCAGGGGCGATCGCACTTGATGTTCTTCCAGCCGGCGGTGCACAGGCACTGGCCCGTCTCCGGCTCACACTTGGCTCCGTTCTGGCAGTCGCAGTGCAGGGCACAGTCCTGGCCGAAGGTTCCCGACGGGCAATTCTCCTCGCACGTCTCGCCCGTCCAGCCCGGCGCACATAGGCACTTGCCGCTGATCGGCGAACACTTGGCCCCGTTCTTGCAGTTGCAGGTCTGCTCACAGTTGGCGCCGTAGCGTAAGAAGGTGCAGGGCCTGGTGCACTGGGCACTGCTCCAGCCGATGCTGCAGTGGCACTTCCCCGTCTCCGGGTGGCACAGCTCCGTATGCTCCATGTCACACTCGCAGGTCCGGTTGCAGTCCATTCCGTACTTGTCCTTCTCGCAGACTCGTTCCTCGCACTTCTCGCCCCGCCATCCCTGATTGCAGATGCACGAACCGTTCGCCCTATCGCAGGTGGCGTCATTCTCGCAGCTGCACGTCCGACTGCAGTTGAGTCCGTACGTGTTTAGCGGGCACTCGTCGAAGCACCGCTCGCCCAGGTAGCCAGGAGGACACTCACACTTGCCCGTAATGTGATGACAGGGCGCTCCCTTGTAGCACTCACAGGACTTCTCGCATCCGGGCCCATAGCTGCCCACCGGACACTTGTTGGCGCACACCTCGCCCGTCCAGCCGGGATTGCACATGCAGGCGCCGCTCTCCGGCTGGCACTTGCCGTCGTTCTGGCAGGGACAGTCCTGCTGGCACTGGGCGCCGTGCTTGCCGTCCGGACAGCGCATGTCGCATCTATTTGGAGCGGAGGATTAGTAGGGATTCGGTGGGGGGGCAGGAGACGACATGGCACAACGCCCCCAGGGAGGCAAAGTTAATCGTAGATTGCTTGCGGGTTAATAAATAAATATACTCGTAATGTGGCATGCATAGTTTGCATTCTACGATTAATTTTGCCAAGGTCCTTGGGGGCGAAATGATACGTCTCCGAGGCAAGAGGCGGCTTCTCTTCCCGCTCCTCTCCTCCTTCCACTTACAGGGGACCCGTGAAGCCGGGCGCACACTGGCACTCGCCGGACACGTGATGGCATTTGCCGCCATTCTCGCAGCGGCACTTCTCCGAACAGTTGGCCCCAAAGAAACCCTCCGGACAGAGCTCCGCACAGCGGACGCCGGCATAGCCCTTGGCGCACTCGCACTCGCCGCTGAAGGGCTCGCAGACCGCGTTGTTCAGGCAGTCGCACTGCATCGAGCAGTTACGGCCGTACCAGCCCGGCGGGCAATCTGACGGAAGAGTAACACAAACACAACAAACGTGGTTAGCATCCGGTTACGGATCACAGGGTGCGGGTTAGTTGCTGCTTGCTTTTGCTTTTGCTTCTCTTCTTCGCCACTTGCATTTTGCACTCTAAGCTTGAGGACAGTCCCGGAACTTGACGCTTTGGTGAGGGGGGAAATAATGGCTTTAGCCTGCTTGCACCTGAAGATTGGAGTTGGGAGTGGACTGCGTGTGTAGGTGAGAGAGTGTGTATGGTGTGGGTGTTGGGGTTTAGACTTTGGATCAGGATGGCAACTCAAAAGTGGGGGAAACCAACTCAAGCTACAAAGCAACACAACTTAAAGAGGGGAGACACGTATAGAGATAGAGCTCAACTAAGCAGATACTACGTGCAGATCCCTGGTAGTCCAAGGACTTGATGCCCTTGCAGAGGCCACTCTTTGGGGTTTAAGGTTAATTCATTTTCAAAGCCTAATCCTAATATATTCTCTCGTTTTATCACACATTACACACAGAATCCCTTTCTCAGAGATTCGTACTAAATTTTGAACTATTGATTCCAGAATTCCAGGCTACTTCCGCGAGTTTCTGTGCCTCTGGAAGTACGAGTATCTGTTGCCCGGACCTGGCTGGTAGACATGCTGCCGGAACTCATCCAGATCAAAGGTGTTCGGTTCGTAGATGTGCTGATTCTGGGTGGTATCCAATGACACACTGACTTTTGACATCCTTTCGGAAGGCGGGGCAACGGCTACACTTTTCGGCGTTGCGGCAAAAACTTTCCAAATGTCATACTCGGACTCCTCCTCCTGGACCTCAACTGGTGCAGCGGCCTCACTAGATACATCGGCGGCGGTGTGCGTCCAGGGGGGACAGTGACGTAAACACTCTTCCCGCTGAGCCGCTTCTGCTGCCAACTGATCCACGATCGGATGGTGCAGCTTCTTGGCATACTCCAGCAGATCATTGGTCTCCGGGAACTGTTCGGTGTCCAGAACGAAACTATTTTGGGACATAAAGATGTTTCGCCTGACTATTATGTCGGCCTCTAATTCCAGTTCCAAATCCAGATCGCAGGCACGACAATCAAAGTGGGTGATCTTCATGTTCGCGTTGAGGGCGCGGATCACCTGCTGTCCCAGATGTGGTCCCAGTGGCACGGCCACTATCTTCAGCCGGCGCAGCGGCTCGTGGTTTCGTAACAATTCGGTGATTTCGTTTGTGAAATTCCTGACGTTCACCTCGAGCCCGGAGACATCTAGCTCTTGGACGTGCTCCGTCTCCTTCAGGTGGGTGCACAGCACGGACAGGGCCTCGGGTGTTAGCTTGTTGTGCCCGAGTCCCAGGTACTGCAGCTTGACGGGGCCTGGTCGCTGCAGTGCCGTCCCGATAGCCAGCATCGAATGTGTGTCCAGGCGGTTGTACTCCAACTCCAAGGATCTCAGCATGCGCGGTCGATCCAGGAGGATGCCCAGCTGTCGGCCACAGTCGTCGAGCATTTGGTCGTAACCAAAGTCCACCACCTCCAGGGAGGGCAACATTCGGAGCACCCGGCACAGAGGATAGAGCTTCAAATGGTTCATGCGGCTGTTGCGCAGCCGGAAGATCTGCAGCTGCTCCAGGAGCACCAGACCGCGGGCCAAGTGCACCATGTCCCGGACAGAGAAGAGCAGGTGTCGCTTGTGGTAGTCCCTGCCCAGCTGTGCAGGACCGAGGAACTCCAGGGTCAGCGAGACCAGATTGGTAAAGTGGCCCACGAAGCTCAAATCGACGTGCCAGCATTCATCCTCCGGATACTCGAAATTCGTAAGGTGATTCAGGTAAAGCTCCTTGTTGCGTTTGTCTACCACCTTCTCGTCCCCATCATCGGGCTCCGGCTCCACTTCGATTTCGAAAGCGCCCGTGGCCGTGAACTTCTGCTTGGGGGCTCGCTTGCGCCTGCGCGGTTCCTTTTTGGGACGCGGATGCACCAAGTTGGCTTCTCGGCGCGCCTGCCGCTCTGCTCGCTTGGCTTCCTTCATGTCCCGCAGCTTCTGCCGTTCGGCGTTTCGTTCCTGTCGCGCTCGCCTCCGCATGTTTGCCTCGTCATCGATGTCATCGTCGGTGAAGGCGATGGCGGGCGCTTGTTTGCCCGAAGTGAAGCCGAACAAGTACTCCTCGTTGTCGTCTCCGTTTCTGTTTCCGTCTCCCTCTTCCTCTTCCTCGCCCTCCTCCCCGTCCAGGGTTTCGGGCTCATCACTGGAGATCTCCATGCCACCGGACTCCTCAGAGCTAAGAATAGGATCGCTGTCGTTTTCCGCTCTCTGGAATCGTAACTCTGACGGCGACTGCAGGTGTCGTATGTCCATGGAGCGCACGTGATCTCGAATCAGCAGCGCCAGCTTGGTCATCTCGTTCTCCTGCCAAAGCGTCGCCGGACAGGCTTCCACCAGCTCCACGTACTTGATGCTCAGTCCCTTGCCGCGCCAGTCGTACTCCTGCAGTCCCTTCATCGCCAGGCACTTGTCGGTGCCCTTGGCGAGGACAACGCGCCGCCAAAAACTCAGATCCTCCACGAAGTAGCACTCGCGCAGGGGCAAGTCCACATCGAGGGAATCGTAGTGTATGCGCCTCTTCAGCGGATCCTCAAGCACAGCAGCTGCAGTTTGGGCGGTTCCCCTCTTGGCCAGCTGCCGGACGCAAAGATCCGCCAAGGTGGGCACACAACTCGGGCCATTCAGGACCTCGGCAAAGGTCTCACGCTTCCGTTCGGTGAGTAGGTGGCGGTTGGCATGCAATGGTGATTTGTACAGCTCGTAGACGGCGATCAAGGCGGGTTCGTTGGGTACACTCAAGGTGTTGGTGTTCCATGGCGGCAGATACTCGTAGTCCTCCTCGTCCATTCCGTGTTATGTGTGTTCGGTGGTAATGTGTGTGTGTGTGAGTATATTTTATTTTTTTTGTTTTTTTTTTTTTTTTGTATTTTTTGTTTTATGTTTTTTTTTTTTGTTTGGTTTGGTTTTTATAAAGGTGTCATTTTTTTTAAACAAAATGTATTACTGTACAACGTTGTTTCAGTTGCTTCAGAGCACTATTATTTTTTTTAAACATTAATAATTATATTTAAGCATCGTCGTAATCTACGAATTAGTTCCTCAAAATTTATGTTTTAATAGCGACCAATATATCATTAGAAGATTTCACATAAGAGAGCTAAAGGCTGACTGTATTAACCCCCAATCTTAGCAGCTCTGCAAGGACACTAAACAAGAAGAAAGCTTTAAGCAACTGGGCTTAGCTCATCGCAGACAGTCCGAGACAACAAAAATACTTAGAAAAATGCGTACAAAACTTATAGCTAACTTAGGTTCCCGGACTGCAGGATGAGCCTGACACGCCCCCCCGTATACCCAAGGCGGTTCATTGGACAGATTCCCCAGAAAACACAAAGACACAAAGACAAAACATTTAGGCACAAACTACACAAATCAAGTCAAGTGGTCAACGAACTTATATCACAGGCGGGTCCTCCATAGCCATGGTCGCACTTGCACTTCTCCGGGGCATAGCATCTACCGTGCTGACACGGCTCCGAGCAATGCGGAACGCATTCTCCAGCGCTGGCAATGTAGCCGTCTGCAAAAAGAGGAGGAATCAAGTTAAGAAAAGGGGGGAAAAGCCCTTCTATAGCTCTCCACTCACCACAACAACCGCGCACAACGCGGTTCTTCATTATTGTCTGCGTCTTGTTCACCACTCGGTGTTTGATGCGATATGTAGAGCAGCGGGGCGGAATGGTCATGCACCAGGTGGAGCCGCGCTCCTGGTATGATTGCAATTCCGTGTAGACTACTTCCACGGGGTAACTGGGGTTTAGAGGGTGTGATTTCAGTGCTACATTTTAGAAAAGAAAACTTTGGACATACGTTTCCCGCCTTTTACAGATATTGGGTCCATCCAGATCCTTGAGATCCGCCTGAGCCAGGGCCAGCTGGGCCAAGCAGGCGATGAGGATCAGCCGAAACATGATGGCAGTGATAGCAGTGATAGCAGTGTGTTCCTCTCTCTAACTAATGCAGCTGCTGCTCTGTCCGGATCACATTGGACTGACGACAGAGGCGACAGTCATTAGCCTTTGGTCCGGGGGATGACTCAAGCTGTGATTAAAGAACAAAGGGAGAGGAGAGGAGGAGCTTTGTGTTAGTCAGAGCTTCGTTCTGGGTTTTACAATAAATTCAGAAATTAAATTAAGTTAAGAAAATGTGCAATTTGATTAAGAAATTCATTTAAAAACCTATCTAAAGTCTAGTTTAAAAACCGATCCAAGTGATCCCTCCCTTCCATTCGTTCGAGTCGTCAGTTCCGGAGTACAAATCAGTTCTAGTCTGAACGTTGATTATTTCGAAACACGTCCAGAAATCGAAAGCAGCTCAAAAAGTTTTCTGGGAATCGATATTCCGCAAGATATCATTGCACCATATCGAAAGCCACAAAGCCAAGACCGGAGTCCAAATAGAAATAATGCATAGACAGCGTTCGCCGTTCACCGGCGGCCCGGGAGGATTCGGAGCCACTCCGTTTCATTTTAATGCTCCACAGTTTGGCGAAGGAGCAAGCCAAGGATTTAACCCCACTGCCGACGGGCTCAATGGGATGCCCTTTATGAGCCAGCCGACTATTAAGCCAATGATGCGTTCCATTAGTCGCCAGCGCCAGTTGGCGGAAGACGGCAATGGTCTGGATTCCTTGCCGCCGCTGCCCATCATGGCCCAGCGCCTCCTCAGCAGCGGCGGCGGTGTGGTGGCACGTGGTCAGGGCGGGAAAGCGCCCTTCGTCCCTGCGGCGTTTGCTCCCTACGAGGGTGATAAACCCTTGCTGAAGGATTCACCCAAGTCGGGGAGCATGTCCAGGCCGGACCAGAGTCTGGAGTCACAGAAGTTGCTGCAGTCGCTGCGAGCAGACGGACAAATAGCCGCCAAGGACACCGATTCCGAAAGCGATCTGTGCATGCAGGTGCAGGGCGCCGACCTGGTTACCGAATCCCGCTGGAGACGCATCCTTGACTGCGTGTTGGAAGCTGTACCGGAGCAGCGGCGTCTTCGTTGGGGGGCCGCGCTCCGCCGCTACAGCCAGAGCGCCATCGCCAGGCACATGCTGGTCATGCTATCGTTGCTCCTCCTGTTGGTGCAGGGAGTTCTGATCCTGGGCGCTATTTTGGGTAGCGCCATAGGTCGCTGTCGCTTTGGGATGTGGCGCACCAAGTTCCAGCTGCGCAGCACAATGCGCCAGATGCTGTGGCGCATGGCCAATGCCAAGGCTAACGACACCGTGGTCTTCCTCATCGTGGTCCTGACCACCCCTTGGCTCTTTCTCGTCAGCCTGGTCGGCTTTGCCTTCTCCCTAGCCCTCTCCCTGAAAACGGGCATTGCGGAGGGTGTGCATCAGATGCGCATGCGTCTGGCCTAGGATCAGATCAATCACACGGGGAGCAGGAGGTGGAGGTGGAGGTACCAGGAGGAAGAACCACCCAAAATGAACACAAATCACACAACCTTACTCGAGCAACGGCTTTCCTGGAGGGACATTCATATATATTTTGTGTTGCAGCAACGACACAACACTGGAAAATCAAGGACACTTCTCATACTACATTACAGACGTGATATGTACCCGATGATGACTGACTCTTCTTTAAGACCGACTCCTCTTCATCGCTAAAGGAATATGCTGAATAAATTTCCAGTTTTTATCTCGCAGAACAGAAATGAAAGTAATGATAGCAGTGGGACTAAGATAAGATTGTTATATATTTTCGCTAAACGATTTGGAATTCGATAAAAAGACGGTTTCTACTCAAGTCAAGATGCGGGAAGCCCCTAAAAAATTGTATTTTACAAAGAAAGAGTTTTGCAATCGAACTTACAAAATTAAATAAATCCTGGGAGAGTCACTTGAATGTTTTATTTATTTACAAAAACCTTCATTAATACTTTATTTTTAAGACAGAAGGTGGAAGCTGAGTACCATATCTGTTTTTGCACACGATCAATATTCCTGAAATACATTGATTTGTTTACAATCCATTTGGCCACTGGCTCATCCATCAGTCAGCAACTGCAATTATTATTTTTTGTATATGTTTTTTCTGCAATTTGTTCTGCATGATAAATAAGCAGCATAAAAACAAAAACATTTCCGCTGGGGTCCATCACCATCACCACATCACACCAGCGAGAGATTGTGGGCCTTTGTTGGTCATTCTCATCGTTCTCATTTCACTTTCAATTGCATCCCACCCAGCCAAGAGCCCCTATTTTTCCAGCAATTATAGTATATATCCCATGATTCACTCGCTAACCGCCACTGCATATGGATTCCGTTCAGCATATGAAAGGTTTTCCCAAGGGAAACTTCCTCCTTCTCCAGTTTCCATTCAGTGCCCTAGGGCATAGTGCAAATGCTTTAGAGACCACCTTTGGAGTGGCTCGTATTTCAATCAAAGTGCCAAAGTAAGGCGATATTTGCAAATAATTGGGGTCAAGTCTACGTGGGAAGTGGGCCAAGTATTGCTAGACTGCGATCGGTGGCTTCAGTTACCTATCCCATTGGGAACGGAAGATTGCATAAACATTTAACGGAGCAATGTGAGCTTTAAAGTTAAATTATTGATTCCATAACAGGGGCCTTTGAGGAAATTAAAATCCCCCTTTAATAGTAAACATTAGGTCCACTTAGCTATAACAATATTGTCGTCCATATACAAAAGAAAGCTGTTTTTCCTTCGCCATGATGACCACATTAGGAACTGACGTGAAGCATGGCCCAGCTATGTCTGTTCAGTTGGAAAATACCTGCAATTAGGGCTGGAATTGTCGTGATCCACAAGCGGTATTTATATGGGAAAAGCTAATTACTGGTTTACTTTTAATGGCTTATCCAGCGTGAAATCTGATTCACTCAATAGCAGTATGGCATGTGCGCTCCTCCTCCTACTCCTCCCACTCTGCTCCAGCTCTAAAATGGCAAAACAAATGTGGTCATTGTCAAGGTTGCTATTAGCCAGAAATCGCGTGATGAGCGGCAGGTCAGGTAAAAGCAATCAAATGTTACCACAAGGGGAAAGCCTTGGGCAGAAAAGCAATTTCAAAATTTGAACATTGAAATCCTTTTTATTTATTTTGGCCAAGTCAGTGTGGGTTAATTAACGAGTTAATAATTAAGACTCATCATTTTAAGAGATGTTTACTCAGAAAATCAGGGCTGATCATCCTTTAAGAATATTTTTTGTACAATTCTGAACTGCGATATACTCAAATATATTACAGATAAACATAAAGATATCCCTAAAGATAAATGAAAATTCTTTCCCTAAAGATAAATGAAAATTCTATCAACGCTTGAGCGGACTTGTAAAACAACTTTGTAACTGTGCAAGAAAAATATAAACTCGGCGATAACTAACGACAACATTTCGACTTGACTCAAAGATAAGGCTGCAACGATAAGAAAATACTGAGTGCCATCCCCTTCACCACGCTTGACCCCTCACCGCCGATTGGGTTTACTGATATTCGCTCAGCTGTAGGTGAGTAATTCTATAAATTCACCCTGTAAACAAACGGAAAGTGCGCAATCCGGTCAGGGACATTGGACTAATAGAATAATACCAAAAGTAAATTAAATCTACAATAGGCAACGAAAGTGTGCGAAACAAAGAGATTTAATTTGAGTTGGTTTTGGGTTCAAAGAGCAAGAATGAGAGATAGTGCTGGGGGCAAACTTATAATCATTTTTATTTACTCTATTTAGAAGTTGTTTTTAATTTATAATTTCATATAAGCTGATTACTTCAAGTCTTTTCAATGTTTTTGCTTCTAAAACTTAAACATTCTATTATAAATTATATAAAAACGAAGTAAAGTAAGATGGTATGAACTCTGGAGACCTTAATTCGCACATTATATTAACACATCGCCATTTATTTTCATTTTGCCACTTAAGCGGCACATGCCAACTTTTATTTTGCCTTCCGCATAAATTGTATTAAAATGCGAAAAGCGCTGCTCATATTATGTGCATTTCCACGAGAAAACGAGTTTGTATTCGCAATTTACCCGTTTGTTTACATTGCTTATTGTTGATTTAATGAGCTAAATAGAAATGTCGTGGATGAGTCACGTTAAGCGATGCTAGACCATAGACTATAGTCTATATTTGTAAGTCGAAAATGGACAAGTGTGAGTGATTTGTTCAATGGAAAACGTGTCCGGCACAGTTAATAGTATCGTGTATCGAATCTGTTCACCCATTCATGATCAGCATCTGGTTTGGCTGATTCATACCCATTTCATTCACAAATGTTTGAATAAGGTTCGCCGGAGATCGGAGGCTTGGTGTATGCTGAAGCCCTTTCCCAATAGAAGGGTCACTCCTTACTATATATTTGTTTACTTGCGCACTCACCAGGGGATATCTCTTTCTTATCGGTGAACAGTCACGTTACAGAAACAACTGTTCTTGATGGGACAGTAAAATATATAAATTATATACATATGTAGTTTGATTTCCAGCTGATGGCCATTAAGTTAACACCTGAACAATCCAGTTGCACTCTATTTCCGTTGACAGTTTGTCTACGTGTGCTTGTGCCTTTTAAGTGCTTGTACTATATTTTATTGACTAATCCCACGAATACCCCGCATGAACTACACTTGAGTTCTGGTAAGGGAAAATCCAGGAAATTGCTCTCAAGTGGACGGAATACACTTTTGTAGACAACAGAGAAAGCTCTGTTGGGTATTATAAAAGAGAATCATAATTTTTTCGGATGATAATCTTTGGAATTACTTTTTGTTTCATAGACTTCTAAATATAGTTTTTTGCTAACATTATTTTCATGTACTTCATGCCATAATACTTGGTATACGCTTATAAATTATAATGAAAAGCTTTATATACGCAGAAATTTTGTAAAGAACAAATGTAAGATCTGGCGCACTGCTGTATATCTTGCGAGAAAGGAGGAACGGGAAACCAAGATATATACATATTTATTCCCCTATATTGCGCACTTGATTAAAACTAAACAAAGACTCGGGTGGAGCGACGGAACCATATACTTCTTACACATATGTTTGTAAGCGGCGCCCCTCCACTTGAGCCAGACTTTGGATAGCGAAATCAAATAGCGAATAAGCAAAAGATCTCCAATAACCGAAACGCAAATGTTTCACATCCAGTTGGCAATTTAACGCCAGGGCGTGCTGATAAAATTAATTTGAAATAAACAAAATGCAAAAACAATAAATAAACTATTCAAAACAAATGTGATTGGTATGAAAAGCAAATGTTATAATCGAAGGAATTTCGCCTCGTATAGTTTAAGGAATTCTCTGGTGCCTCAGTTTTCAAGGCGTTTTTTACGGCTTTGACTTTGACTTGGGTCCAATGCCTTGGATTATGCCGAGTCAATTAAATCTGTCGTTGAACAGCTTAATGGACGCATAAAGCACACAAAACTTGTAGAATTATTAAAATGATTATACTTCCACTTTGGATCCAAGTGGGCAAACGTGCAAGCCTGTGACAAATAAGTACATATATTATATGCGAATAAATTGGGAGCCACGTCACCCCTAGAGACAGTAATTTCAGCTGTTTAGGCGTTTTTGTATTCATTTCACAGGTATGTATATCCAACACCTATATACATACACGCTTGTGTATTGGCCAATTAGCAGGTGAAGCTCCGATTTCTAACCCGAATTTGGATGAAGCCAAAGAAGCTTCCTAGAGAAATTCAGCAAACACAGTCTGTCTTTCCAGCAGAAAGCCAAGAGAACTTGAATATATGTAGGATTGTCGGGGCAATGGAACCCGCAACACACACACCTTATAAGGCAGACTGACGGACAGCCAAGAATGTTTGCATAATCACAGCAACTGAAACTGCACTTGCAACAATACGGGGAAAGCTCGGGGACAGCAACGTTGGATAATGCAACCCCGGGGAAAATATAAAAAAATGCAAACTAATGGGCAGGGCATCATAATGAAAAACTGAAAGCAGACAACGGAGAAGAGTAAAAAAGTGGCTGATGGTTTTTCCTTTGCCGCCACCCCTCACGTAATGGATGTTTAGTCTAGGAAACTCTGCTGCACTCATACAAGGTCTTCACACTCGTACTCCCCTTTGATAGCCACTCCCTCGACCTCAACTCCTCCGAGAATTATCAATAAAGCTGAGTAATTATGGTGACAACAGAGCGAGGCTCCATAAAAGGAATCCGAACAGACTTGTAGACATGTAGAGCCGAGAATGAGAAGCGCACCTCTTAATGTCGATTCAGCGCATAATTTCTAGCAATGCCTCGTCTGGATTTTTACGCTGTGCATTGCACTTTCGAGCTCGAGTCCTAAGCCGGCGTCGTCAGCCGTTGTGCATCGGATCACGTACGATAATAATGATCAAAAGTCCCATTGTCAATGTCGGAATTATCAAGCTTAACGTGGCACGATTTAAAGTCTTTTATGGAATATATAAAAATAATTTACACGGTATATTTTATAAATTAATCAGAACAAAGAGATGTTTCTACTTTGTCGACGTTTTTAATCTAAAACACTTTCTGTGGGATTCCCCGTTTTTAAAGTAAAGGAATTGGAGGAGAGCCAATAACTGATATGACAATCAACAGCCATAAACAAACTCACATACATATTTATTTATTATTATTTATTTATTTATTATTAACATCCTAATTCGGTCGTACTGGTCGCCGATTTTTCACTTAGAGATGGCTATCTACAAAACGCAAAAAAAATGTAGACTGCGAAATCTGTGGGGGACTTGCGATTCTCTAAGGGGAAGCAAGACATATAAATGTTTGTTTAGCAAATGAATTAATACAGTTTTACTTATATATCACGAACTATTATTAACCATTTCCAGTTCCAAAATAAATATTGAACTCAAATTTAAAGTATTGAATGTATGTACATATGTATAAAAAGGTTTGGGAAACCCCTGCTTAGCATATTTAACGCAGAAACATATGTGTTTTTAAGGTAAAACTACAGAGATTAATGTGGTTTCCCCACAGAGCTTGTTTCCTGGCTGGAAAAAACAAGCCCCAGAGCTAGGTAGCTAAAATGTTACCTGTTTGGGTTATAAGGATTTAAAAATAAATGAATTAAAATTTAAAGCCATTTACATTTTTAAAAGTATCACGCATTTAGCGTTCTAATTGTACATTGTACGGGAGTAAGACTGTATTTCATTCTGGATTTCATCAGGGAAGCAGCTGCTATAGCTGTGTGTGTTAGTTAGTCCCGTATTTATTAGTGCGTGTGTATATGCAGGCAGCGTTTTTGATTTGATTTGTTGTTGCTGCTTCCATGCCGCAGCTGGAAGCTTCCGCAGAGTCTGGAAACTGGAAATAAATGCAGGCAATGCGGGCTAAGGGAGCGGGGTGATTGAAAGAGAATTTCGACAATTTTCAGCAAGCCAATAAAGATTGAAAGATTGCGCGAAACCAAAAGCTGAAGAAAGGCCTTAAAAGTGTGCGAAAGAGAAACCAGAACAGGTTTAACTGTTCTCGGTGTGTGAGGGAGCGCACAATAAAAACAACGCTAATTAACACGCACACTGAGATGCAAACGAGCTATAAACAAAGCGAGAGAGGAGAGGGACCCCGAGGCGACAAAGCTAACTGTAACTTTCCTTTGACGGCAGCAGTGTGCCAATATTTTAAGAAATAAACTTATTTTTAACCACAAAGGCAGCGTGAACTACATTAACTTACTTGAACTACCCGCAATACCCTGTATTTAGGGTCAGAACTCACCAGAAAACTGGTTACGGTTCTCACTCAAAACAAACCACGAAGAATGCACTCAGAAGTAGCTCAATTGCGACATTCCACTCAATGTACACGTTTCCAAATCTTCGTGATCAATATTTTCGTGGCAATTTTATATTTTTAAATGCTTACAACACGGCGCAGATATAAGATACATATGTAGCTATATCTTTGTATTGTTTGTTTGGCTTTCTCAACACTCACAGAAACTCGTTTTCGCGACTCACTTGATTTTGGCACCCCAATCCCGCAGTTGTTGCTTATTTTGCAAATAATGTGCGAAAGTCTGTAGATAATACTCGTTTACGTAGACACAATTAAATTATTTAACGTGTAACCCAACCCAACACGGACAAGAACAACAACAATGAAAAAGACACCGACGCACAACAACGCAATGCGCAACCCGAAATGCACTTCAATTATTTGGTCGCTGGCTCAATTGGAGCTCGTTTCGCAGTTGCCCTGGCTCGGCAACTTTTATTTACACACTTTATTCGCAAACGCACACAGTCGCACACCCACACGCAGGGCAGGGATTTATTTAATTAATTTAAAGGCGAGCGACAAACGCGCAGCGACCGTTCTTTGACACTTTTTCGCCAGAGTGGCCAGGAACTGCAAGAGTATCAATACCGTGGTAATGGATAGAAGCTGGTCACACTTAAATAGTTAAATTTGTCGTGCAGTGTGACCAAAATATATGTAAAAATAAAAACAAAGTTTCGTTAAAATTTGAAAATCAGTTTTGGTAAACCATTATTTTTTGATATTTAGATATAAATCCTAAGATCGAAAAATGTCTGTGATTTCAGATTTCCACCGTCAAGGACACAATCAAACTGTGACACAGCGGGCATGTGCGATGCCTCGAGATCTCTGTGGGAGCGGCACAGTGGTGGCACGTAGTGCAGATCCATATATTATTCGTGGGCTGAGTGATTGGTTTCCCGGAAGAAATGCAAGCCGGAAAACGGGCTCCACACTCCGGACAGGCGGGTGAGCTAAAAGTAAGGATACACCGAAGGTAAGATGAGTGTATGACCACCTAAGTTCCATCCCTCACCTGTCTGGAACTGGTACTCCACAGGAATAACACTCCACCCGCTCTCCGACAGTATCCTCCGGCTCGTACTTGGCGAATATCCCGGCCGCCAGCTCCTCGTAGCGCTGCAGAGTGGTCTCCGGCAGGTGAGAAAGTTGCTCAAGCCTCATGAAAGCCTTGGAGCAAGTGCCAAAGGCGCGATCCGCGCAGCTTGCCAGAGCCAGCAGGCTGTAGATGTGCTCTGGAGGAAGGACGTCCTCGTAGTCCCGCAGCCTGACAGCTGTGATCACCGCGCTGTGGATGATTCCGAAGCGCAGTTGCCGCTGGGCGAGGAGCATGAAGTGGTAGGCCTCGGAGCAGTGCCACAACCTTTCGATGGCAGCTGCATCCTCCAGAGCTATGGAGTCCAGTAGGGTGTTCCTGCCGCTGGCGTAGTCGATCTCCGGCGTGGCCACCGCCTTGAGATGCTCCTCGGCCAGCAGGGCGGCCAGGACGTACAGCTTTTTGATCCTCAGTAGTGGAGCCCGCTTCTCCTGTTCGCGCTCCGCCATTTGGGAGAGCAGACGAGCCGCATCCAAGTGGCGTCCGGCATTCCGCTGCATCTCGATGGCCTCCTTGAGTCGTCCCTCCTGAAGCAGCTGCGCTGCGTGCTTGGCTATCAGCGTCTGGACCTGCGGCAACTGGAATCTCTGGGCCAGCTCCACGGCCTCGCCCCACTGCCGAAGATTGACGCAGGTGGAAACGGCGGCCTTCTGGTCACCAAAGCGCAAATGGGCCTGCACCGCCTCCGAGCACATACCCACGGAGGCCAGCATCTCGGCCAGCTTTGGCAGCAGCGGACTCTTCTCCGGTAGACGCTCCACACACTTTTCCAACTCATCGAACTGCTCTAGGTGATAGAGAGCCTCCATGTAGCCCTCCAGGTAGTGGGATTTCTCGTAGTACTCCCTGGCACTCTCCCAGGAACGCAGGTTGGCAAAGTGGTGACCAATCTCCCGCCAGGCGGTCTCCATCTGCTGATCGGACACCCCGGAGCCGCCCATTCGGTAAAGCTGAACGACGCGGAACCAATCGCAGAGGGTCATGCGGAGCTCGATGGCAAGATCGCGACGATCTGCATCCAGATAGAGTTTCTCCGCCTCCTCGAACTCGCCGTAAAAAGCGGAGATCTCCGCCCGCTGCAGCTCCTGAGAGTGGATAGAGCGCAGTCGCTTGACCAGCTTAATTCCCGGATAGTGGGCACAACGAACAAAGGCGTTCTCGGCCGTCTCCAGCTCCAGTTTCTTCAGGGCCGACTCAGCCAAAAGACGCCAGAGTCTCGGATGGGGATTGTCTTCAATAAACTGTTTGGCATCCTCTAGGCCGACATGCTCTAGCAGGTCATCTGTATCCCGCAGCGACTTCACCCTCAACTGAATAAGATGCGAAGAGTTTTGCAATTCGCCCACGCTGATAATGTCGTCGAGCAGTACGCTGGTGATCTCCAGATCCTCAAAAGTGCAGATATAGCCGGAACAGGAGACTGGCTCCTCGGGATCGTTGCCTCGAAAGATGTACATTCGCGTCTTCTCCATGAGAGCTAAGAGTAGCGGATTGTCCTTGGCCCAGCTGACGGCCCACACATCCTTGCGCTCCACGCGGCTAAAGTTCAGTTGAGTCTCTCGGTTGTCATCCAGGTCAAGCAGGGTCATCACACCCATGTGGTCGATGATGGCAGCACGTCTGTTGATGTACAAATTAATATATAAATTGAAAAATTACTTAAAAATTATTTACTCACGTGGAATTGCAGTTAATGGCCATCTTGTAGACCTTGGAGTTCATCAGATGACGGTTCCTTAGTGCCACATTGGCAATGCTGTACTCGTTGATGGCTCCCGACTCTCTGGCCACCAGCAGCAGCTTCTCGGAGAGAGCCAGAGCGCAAATGGGGTCGCTGATCCCACGCTGCGTGGAGTGACCATCGCCACTGCTGCTGCTCAACATCAGATCCTTGGCCATCTCCACGCCTGTGGGAGTGTCATCGATATGGAAGCGCTTCTCTTTGCGCGCCTTCACATTGTGCAGGCTAGATGCACTCTGGAGGGGGCCAAGATTCTATAAGCTTAAAGCTGATTTATGTCTCCAACTACTTACCTTGGGCGTGTGGTAATGCCAGATGAGGATCTCCTCCTGGGAGGCTATGGCCACATAGCTGGAGTTGATGCCCACAAAGCAGGGTCTAATGTCCGTGTACTTGGCTGAGATTGGAATAACAATGAGACATTGTCCAATACTATTCTTGATCCTACTCACAATCGACAGTGGTTCCAATGGAGTTGCAGAGCAGCAACTGGTAGACCCTGTCATCCGCCGGATTACTGCGATTCTCCAAAGTGCTCAGGGCAATCTCCTTAATGTTACTGCTCACACACTCTACGCCCAGGACGCAATGCTCACTGCTTGAGGCCAAGCACAGTGTGGGCTCCACCTCCTTGAGGAAACTCTGATTGGAGACCGTATTCCAGAAGGTGATCACGCACATGGGCGAGTCCCGGGAGGCACTGCCGCTGTTCAGGAACACCACGGTCTTCTCAAAGTAGCACCAAATGTAATCGGGACGGATGTTGGCAAAGTAGATGAACGAGTCCACAGCCATGGCGATGCGCAGGGACTTGCCCTCCCAGCTGAGCGAGGTGATGTCGCTGCCTGGGACCTTCAGGGTGCGCATGATCCTGCCCAGCGGCGAGTAGAAGCAAACCTGATTTGAGTCCCGCTGCGATGGAGGTGTCATCGTGTCTATGGTGGTGCCACAAATAGCCAGCACAGTGCCGTCGTGATTCCATTTGGCGTCCACGTTGCGCATTCCGGTGTCGAAGATGGCAGGAGCTATGTATGAGGTAGAGGTAATAGGTTACTAATGACGGAAATAAGCAACATTCGAGGCCCCACCATCATCATTCTCATTCCTCATGATCTGCACCCTTCCGTTCTCATAGCATATGGCCAGGACGGGACGCTTGCGGCTCTGGGAGACCCTGCCACTGAACCAGCAGATGCTGGCAATCCGATGTCCCCTGGAGGAGGAGCCGGTGATGCTCACGCACTGGATGTGCAGCTTCATCTGCGGGAGAATCCATCAAAGAATGTTTGCAAAAGTACGAGTGTAATTTACACACCGCAAAGTTCCCCTGGTTATCGTACAGATGACATTCTCCGTTCGCCAGGGCGAACAGGATGAGCCGGTTGTCCGGACTCCACTGCACACCCGTGAGATGGGTGCCCTTGAGCTCCTTGCCAAAGATCCGGTTGCCATCCACAGAACCCACTATGATGGCACCGTCCTCGTAAACGATACAGATTCGTGAGCCATCCGAAGTCCAGCTCATGCTGGCCACCGTGGATTTTTTCCTGTCATTGGTCATCTCCTCATACCACGATCCCTTGTACAACATCCAGACCATTATCACGCCGTCCGTATCCGAGGAGGTCAGCTTCTGCTGGGTATCGTTCCAGGTGACCACCTTCACCGACTCCTTGTGGCCATCCAGGGTTTGGTTCATGGACAGATTGGAGACGGCGGCCAGGCCACCTTTACTCTGGCCATTGGAAGCGGCTGGAAATGAATAAAGATAAATCTGAGGTACATCTGGTTCTGGTGATTTTTTATGACAATTAAATAATCAAAACGATAATGAAAGTGTGGCCAATTTCCTTGTCATTTACTGATTTGATGGTTATATACAGTTTTTACCCGATAAGGTTGCTCTTAGAATAAGAAAAATCACCTTTTCCTCACCTTTAACTCTACTTTTGACTTACCCTGATCCAATTTCAGGACTTTGAGCAGTCCATCGGTTCCGGCCACAGCGATGTAGCCCTCCTCCTTGTTCCAGGCAATGCAGTTGAGCTTGACATTGTTGGGTATCGCTATCTGTAGATACAGAAATCTGCCTTGAAGTAAACTAGTTTTAGATATAAGAAAACACTCACCTTTTTGCTAAGGTAAACAAACATCTTTGAAGCGGAAATTTAACTTGATTTGCGGTTTCTTTAAGTTAGTTTTCTGCCTTTGTTGGGGCAACAAAACTAAATGGTCTCCATGGTAATTCGATTTATTATGGCCACGCACTGCCCAGCTGGCCAAGCGGGTTCTGCCTGCATTTTCAGAAGCCAGTTTTCCGGTTTAATTGGTGGTAAATATTAGAGAGCTACCTGTTGCCACCTTTGGCTATCGAAGCACCTGTTTGTCATCGATCTGGCGGATCTTTTGAAATTCCGATAACGATATGGTACATTTATTTTAAGATTTCAGTTTATTGTGTAATTTTTAATTCAATTCTTAAGATAATCAAGTTCGAACAAAGAACATCTTTATCCGTAAAATCTAAACAGGTTTCCATAACATTGAGGTATCAACCTCTTTAAATTAAAAACTACAATTACTGTCAAGTGGAACCCGATAAGAACATTCCTTCGACGGTTTTGTTTCAACAAATCAGTTAGGCACAAATTAAGGTCCACGTTAAATATATTACCATCCGAGACATGACACATAATCGATTAGGCCAAAGTCAAGATTAAATTGTTTACATTTAATAGGAAAGTCAAATAGGCTTATCAGCAAGGTAACACTTAAGTTGATATAAATTAGTACTTCAAATCGATTTTTAGTCTCTAAGAAAATTCATTTAGGAGAAATTTTTAAAAAGTATAAATTCAGTTTAAATCACAGGACACCGGGACAGCGAGGGCCCTCAGGCTAATCGAATTCCTTTTTTCAACAACTCGTGGACCAATTTGGTGGCCAGAAATAGATAGACGAGCAGGATGACCACCGATTCCAGGCTGGAGCGATTCTCCGGCTTCAGGAATATGTTCACTCCTCCGGTTAGGAGATTGGCCACCAAAAAGAAGGTCAACCCGTTTTGGTTCAGGGCCTGACTGATGGTGAAGGGCACAATTGGCTTAGGCCTGTCCTTGGCTCCCGTTTCATTGGTCAGCAGACCCTTCTCCTGCTCAGCTACCTCCGACTCATTGGGATCCCAGGGCATCACGCTGTTGATTACAAAGTCAATGGCTCCGAAGCTGGTCAACAGGGTGCTGCCACCAATGGCCATCATCCATATTACATAGCCGAAGTTGCAGGTCACCCTCGAGATCCCAATGGCGTAGGCACTCAGTCCAAACAAGCTCCAGAGGATCAGGGCGATGAAGAAAAGCCGCTGGAGCTTTTTCACCATCTCGGAGTAGCTTAGCTGTCTGACGGCCACCATCCAACGGTTCACATAGATGGACAGGAGGTACAGTGACACGAACCCTGGCAAGGAGACAAGTCCTTCGCGATTCGCATTGAATAAATTCGCGCGGGACACTTCGTCGTCCATCACATAGTCGGAGATCCCCAGGACACTGAGACCAAATTGGTGAAGCAGCAAGAGACCTGGAGATGGGTTTAGGGATCGAATTAATTGGAGAAAAGAGGATAAGAGTGCACTAAGGATGCTGACTCACCGAATCCCAGCGGCAGCAGATGCAGATCCTTTCGAGCCAAAATGCTGACCGTTGCGCCCAACAGCTTGGTGAAGCCCAGCGTGAAAAACGCATTCATGTGCTGGCCGTACTCGTGCTCATCCTGACCGTAGCCCACCACCAGGATGGCCACCGTGCGCGCCAGACCCAACAGGATCAAAGGCAGGGCGGAATATATCACGCTCCTCCGTAAATCCGAAAAATGTCGCGTTCTCCGCGAGACACTCCCCATAGTAAAGACAAAGAGCCCGATCCCAATGTCCATCAGCCTGGCTCCGAACTGCCGGCTCTTCCGGTACGGTCTGTGGAAGCTCTCAAAGTCAACGGCCAGGATGCAGAGGGCGGTCAGCAGGTGCGTGACCGCACGGAGCACGGATAGGGAAATGGGACGATTGCCCAGATCGAACTGCTGGCGCCTACGAGCTCGCTCCAAAACACTGTTTCTCTGCAGAAACCAGAGGGTTGCCAGCAACATCACAAGTCCCACATAGTAGCTATAGTCCACGGCCATCGTTACCAGGAGAATGCAGGGCAGGATGATCAGAGGAAACTCCACGGCATAGCAGCGATTGGGTGAGCCATGCAGTCCCAACTTGTGGGTCACCAATCGCGCCAGAAAGATGCACCAGAAGGTGGCCAGGATCAGCAGCATTGACTCCCAGCTCTGGAACACCGTCTCCGACCAGGACCACTCGTACACCGGAACATAATTTGCGATCGCTTCCTCCAGGGTCTGGTTAATCCGATATGAATTGGATGAAATATTGGGCTTCGGGTCCAAAACCAGGTCCACTGCCGCTCGGCTGCTCATGGCGACTACACGGGGATTTTCGATTGGGGTCCCGAAGGCGCTGATAACTAGCCTTAATCTGCCCGCTGATAGTCACCACTTATCGGAGAGCGATTGATAGGCATGAGCCCCATAGTCGAAATGGGTGTAATGAGGAGCCGGCTCCAGTGTAACAGCAATCAACTCGGAACACAATATTTGTTAATTTCAAACATTAGAAACGTTAGCAACTGAAGTATTTCACAAGCATGTCCAACAAGAAACTCCAACCAAAGCCAAGTGCTTTGGAACTTGAACTTCAAATTTAAATACTTGTTGCTCGCTTTTCTTTCGGTGCACATACGCCGCGCCCAAAGCTTTATCTATGCTTTTGTTTGTTGAACTGCCACTTGATAAATCCCCATAGAGTCGAGCTGCTACCGTCCGGAACGAAGTTAAAAAACGAACTAATACAAATTAGCATGGCGAATGCCAGGCTGTGCATTTTTACGAAAAACTAAAACTCAAGATAAGGAATAATTTCTTCATAATCAAGAAACCGTTTTGTCATCATAAGCTCGCTACTGGGAATATAAATACAGAGAGCATGAATCATTTGATAAGAATGATTGATGGGAAAAGAGTATGTGTAAGGTTGCCTTGAGATTATTTTAATTTCCACAAATCCTACATGTTTCTATATTAACAAACTAATTCACCAACTTAACTACAGTTGTCTGGAGTTGTTTCATTAAAAAATTCTCAATCTATATTCAAATTCAAATGAAATCAACCGTTTAACTCAAATATATCGATAGCAATATATCGATTTCTAACTTACCTCCAATTCCTCCGATCTGGCCACCCTTCTGGTAGTTGTCATTTTTTAGTGTTTTCGTTGGCACCACACATGGTGCCAAAAAGTCGAGGTAGTATAGTTAAAAATATCGATACTTTGATATTTTGATATCAACCCATATCAGAGAATTGAATTCACCATGGTCAATCTTGCAGTTAAAATAAATAAAGTAAATAATAATAAATAAAATAAATTCGATATTTAGGAAAACAAAAAATCGTGACATAAATATATCATCTTCAGAAAAAATATCGATATATTGATAACAACAACCCAAAAAAAAGGGGCTCGTCCGCTACCGGGAATTTGATAAAACTACGAAAACAATTAAAATGTTTCTAAGCCCTCTAATAAAAAGTGCCGACATGCTGTCGTTTATCTAGTGCCATAAAACCGCAACCAGCTCAACTTATTTTTAAGTGCGGCCGGTGCAAATTTGGGTGATTTTCTGGTCGTAAGTTCGCACGTGCTTTCTCTGGCCAAATATTACTCAATGAGTTTTACGTGTTTACAAATAAATGTGTTAATTTTCCCGTTGGTTGATGATTCACGATTTGTTCATTAGAGAGTGCAATTAGTGGAAGTGATTAAGTTTTGCAGTCTGGGTTTCCAGTTACGTTGCTTTGTTGTGATTTTGCCTCAGCCCCGCGCCCGTTGTGAAGCCGTGGGCCAATCGGAATGCAGCTTTTGAGGGGCTTGTCCTCGACGCCGACGCTCTGCCGGCGTCGCCGTCGGCTAGTAATGACGTCAGTGGAACAGCCGCCGTCTAGTCTGAATATATGGATTTTTTTGTTGTTTATACTAAAACGAGCACGTGAGCTAACGGTACTTCTTTTTCGCTCTGCCACCCACACACTCTCTCTAGTTGTATTCCCTTTCCATTTCTCTCTCTTTAGCCGATCACACCGATAAATAAATAAATATGTACAAAAACAAGCACCTAAACGCGAACACTTGAAGCTGCAAGATCGGAATACGGAAGCAAACTGCAGTCTGTTTTGCAAATATTGTGGCAAATGCAGTTTACGTAACTAATTGCCAGCAAGTGCTAAGTATAATTATAAATATCAACAGCGCTGAGCTAAAAAAATAATAGGTGTGCCGATGGGTGCAGTGAAATAATGACTTTGTTGTTAATATTAATAAGAATCTATATGATTTCTAGAAAGATCAGAGTGTTAACTTAATAGGGCCTTTTGAAAGATATTTTGTATAAAAAAACTAGATTGCAAGCTCTTTTTTTACGTTCAAACTGATAAAACGTTAAACTACAGAGTAAATAGTTTAAAATATTTGGAATCGCGTAAGAAAAGACCTAAAATAATGCTGTTTTAGTTATAAAATTTCAAATACCTTCAAAATCCATTTCAAAAAGAATCTTTACTCCTAAGAAGCTTAACCATTTAATTTCTGTGTAAAAACATCACTCTGCTTGATGCAACAGTGCGATTAGTCAACGCCCGGCGCCTGAGATGTCGGCTAATCGGTTGACCTTTAACCTGGCGTGATGGAATATTTCATTACATGCTAAACACTGTCTTCTCACCCCTATTTTCGCTGCAGCCGTCGATTAGCTAATCAAAAACATCAGCACACCCAGTGACAAAAAATTGCAATCGCTCGGATATGTGCAATTATTTCAAGTGAGAAACTCTGTCATACGAGATTGTATAGCGATAAGACTTCTATAAATACGACCAGCCCACGGGTCGTATGCGTAATTATGCATGCATGTATAAGAAGTTGACTGAACCTGTGAACCCCTGATGTAATCAATTATTGCATTATTCTTGATCGGATTACAGAAAGCAGCGCAAACAGCTCATTTCTCCATTATCCATTATTCCCCTTTAAGCACAATTCTGATTTTGTGACTGAAATTGCAAGCAAAAACAGAAAACGATATTTTACGATGACTTAAATGGGCTCTACAGACACACACATCGGCATGCAAAATGTATATGCACTGTTCTGTGTGAGTAAACAAAAGTTGCACCACATCAAGGAAATACAGTTCATTATCAAGCAAGTCTAAGGATGAGACGAATACCAAATACCCTGTAGTTGGTCGAATGATGTACAATAAATCTCCTCAGTAAATTATACTTTATTTTATTCTTTTAAGTACAAAATAAATCCAACTTTGTAGGACTACAATAATTACATTTCCTTAAAATAGTATAACAATTAATATAATTTCTTTTTTACGTTTTAATAAGGTGAAGTCATTCTACGGATAAATGGTTAAATTTCCTATGAACCATTTGAGTATTAGAATAATAAAAATAGTGTCATAAAGTGTCAACGAAGAGTCGCTTATACCCTGTTCGAATCATACTCAGATACTCAGATACTTAAGGCCATCAACTCGGGCCAAATCGCTTTCGTTTGTAGGCCAATACACAGACTATCTTGCATATATTTGCACACATATTTTCACACTGACAGTTCGTTCAGTTTAATGAAGTCGCTTGACTTGCTCAAAATGATTTCATTAACTTAGTCCCCTTACTCTGTCTCCAAGTTTCTTTGTTTACATAACGAGCACGACGCACTCCCCCTTTTCGGTTAATAGGATGCAAATATTTAAATACTATATAGCTTTGCATTTTTCCTTATTTCGTTTTCATCTCTCTTGGCCTGCTCTTGAAGATGTCACACAAATAACGTTTGTTTTATGTGCGCTATGCCTGCCCCCCAATGGAATATCTTTAATATAATTCAGACTAATTATAGCGGGGCGCCTATAAGTAAAAGAAAACTGAATGGACGCCCACACGCTTTGGCCCCTACGAATTGTCTTTGAGAATTTTCTGAAGAATTTATGTGTGACCTGGGATATATTTCTGTGGAATAATTTCCGCTCTTGAAATGAGACATTATTACGTGTACATAATTGTGGGTTAAATGGGTATAATGTAGCTACTATAAAAATTCCTAAACAATCCCTAATTGCATTCCGTTGAGTGGTTTAACGTCATAACAAACTCATTGGAATCCCAGTTAGGAACAGTGGTTCCAGCTCTATTATTATTTAAACTATCGTTTTAGTTATACCATAAATAAGGATTTAGTAAATTAGCCATTTTTATATCCGCGACTTTGGGTTCTGTGTACTTGTATATTCCTATTTCCTTCTTCACATTTTCCGGAAATATTTATATTTGTATAAATCAAAAATCGCATTGAATAATAACCACTGTGCTTGGCTATATCCGTCTGAGGCAAATGCAAATGCGTGTTTTTAAATGCCAAGGCTGGCGGCGTCTGTCGCAACCAGTTGGCAGTTTATTGCACCGAAATGCTTCGTCTAGATGGGCACTACCTGCTCCTCGTCCTCGTCCTCCTCTTCATCCTCCAGCCCTCCAGCAAACGTGGAACCCATGAGTCCACCACCCACTCGACCCCCTAATCCCAGACATCGCCGGCTCTTGCCGGCTTGTCTTATCAGCGGGCGTTGTCGGGGCTGCTGCCGGTTTTATTGGGTCTGGTCGATGGGTATGGGTAGTAGTTGTCGTTAGTAGATTCGTAGTCCCGATCCGCTTTGATTCCAATACATGGCCCCGAGCCGAAAGCTCTTTCCATGTACGAGGGTATTTTCACTGCGCTGCCGCGCCTTCGAGTTGATAGCGCGCCGTTGGATTTTCGATTTTTGACTTTCAGATACATTTTGGCGCTCGCCGCGGACGGTTGTGTTTTTATTTAACGCGCTCTCTAACTCTCTGTCTATCGGTCGATTCCTCTCCACTCTCTCTCTCTGTTTCGTCACAAACTTTTCACCGGCGCTCTCTTTGTTGCTCTCTGTTACATTTAAAAATATTTAAACAAGTGTTATCAGTAGCCGCCACCACCAACAACATTCGAAATTTCAAAGTGAGGATCCCATCCGAAACAATGCCAAACAATAAATTCATCAAACAATCGCTATTATCGTTACTCAGTCCATGTAATCGTAGTTATCGCAATTAATATGTTGCAATCGCAGTTATCGTAAATTATTCCTAGTAATTGTTCAATGGCTATTTTGTTATTTTTATGGTTTTATTGGAGTGTTTGCCGCTGGTGTGAAGGCAAATTTATTGAAGAAGTGCTTTCCTTATCTAATCAACGATTCCTGGTAACATAACCGTTTATGGGACGTGTATCGATAGGTTCTTATCGCGAAACAGTGCTTAACGAAAGCACACAGCCATAAAGCATAGTGCGGAGGTGACTTTCAATAGTGTCCCCAAGCGGAAAGCCGGGAGGCTGTGGAAAGTTTTCGAATGTAAAATTCCAATCAGTTCACCGGTGGAATATCATCAACATTTATGTGGCTTTCCTTCGTCTGTGTTTAGTGTCGTCGTCGTCTGGCGACAAATCAAATCAAATAACTCGGTGCACTCAATCATTTGGGCCTTATCTCCGTGTCCCAGCACTTGACCTTGTCGCAGGGTCCGTAATCACAACGGTTTACCATAATTTATGTATTGGAATTTGCTTGGCTCCCCATTCAGAGCAGCGTTCGGAGCACCCGGTCCCCAGCGATAAGTTGTTGGTGTCAACAAGTGTTTCTGTGGGAAGAGGGCTCGACCACTGGAAGCGGAATCAAGCCCCCCAACGAGCCGGGCGGGTACAAAGTCAAACAATTGCCAACAAGTGTTGGAATACACGACGCTCTCTTCTATATACGCTCGTCCATGTCAGATGGTATCGTCGTCGCCTGGCAGTTTCACAATGAAAGCAAATATAGAAATTGGACGCACAAGAGAGGGAGGTGTGGCAGATCCGGAGCAATGGTTGCTTTTCCAGAGCCTTTAACTTTATCTAAGATCGGTATCGTAGAATTACTTTATGGCTCTTGTTCTGAAATATTGATTGGACGTGTGCACGGAAATGCTTCGACTGGAGTTTAAAAATTATTGTAATAATTAGGAATGGTTATTCTGTAGAAGTAATTTCGTTAAAAAACGAGCTATGAGTGTAACGAATCACCACGCAAACTCTAATAATTATGAAATAATACGCTGATTTCTTATATAATTTCATATTTTATGGGATTTCTTATCTGGCAGGCAGGCAGGCAGCATGACCGAAGGCAAGAACTTACCCCACTCCAGTGCGGATGTCCCGTTCCGCAGCAAGGAGCTGCGCAAGCAGTCTCTGATCCAGCACACCGGCCTCGTCGGCGTCATTGATGAGGGCACCAAGACCATCGGCTTCTCGATCTACACCACGCCGGACTTTAGGGAGATTGCAGCCCATCGCGTTGAGCTGAGCGTGATCACGCCGCAGGATGGCTGGTACGAGCAGGATCCGCTCGAGATGATGGCCTCGATCAACAAATGCGCCGAGGAGGCCATCAAGCAGCTGCCCGAGCACGGCTTCTCCGCTAGCGACATAGCCACCGTGGGCATTACCAATCAGCGCGAGACGACCATCGTTTGGGATGCCGTCACTGGAAAGCCGCTGTACAATGCCCTGCTGTGGAAGGACATTCGCACCAGCACCACTGTGGAGCAGATCCTGGCCAAGGTGCAGGATCCGAATCACTTTCGCAGCAGCACTGGCCTGCCCATATCCACGTACTTCTCGGCCTTGAAGATCCGCTGGCTGAGGGACAATGTGCCCGAGGTTCGGCAAGCCATACGGGAAAGGCGCTGCAAGGCGGGCACCGTGGACACCTGGATCGTGTGGAATCTGACCAATGGTGGGTTACTCTCAGCTTTCAAACTGCGACTGTGTTTAATTCATTTCCTTCCTTCCTTCACAGGCGCTCTCCACATCACCGACGTCACGAACGCCTCGCGCACGCTGCTCATGAATTTGGAAACTCAAAGCTGGGATCCCGTGCTGCTCAAGACATTCGGCATCAAGGAGGACATGTTGCCCAGCATTCACAGCTGCTCGGAGGTGTTTGGAAAGATCACGTCGGAGCGAAGTCCCTTGCGAGGAATGACCCTTAGTGGAATCATGGGCAACCAGCAGGCCTCTCTGCTGGGCCAGATGTGCGTGAAGCCCGGTCAGACGAAGAATACATACCGCTCCGGCTGCTTTCTGCTCTGCAATACGGGGGACAAGCCCGTATTCTCACGCCACGGACTATTGACTACTGTGGCATATAAGCTGGGACCCCATGCGCCCACGATATATGCCATCGAGGGAGCTGTTTCGGTGGCCGGACATGCGCTCTCCTGGCTGCAGACCAAGGTGCGCATCCTGCCCGACTCGCGGGACGCGGAGAAATATGCCGAGATGGTGCCCACCTCCGGGGATGTGTATTTTGTGCCCGCCTTCACTGGATTATATGCTCCGTATTGGAAGCAGAATGCCCGCGGCATCATCATTGGCCTGACGCAGTTCACGAGGAAGAATCACATAGTGAGGGCCGCTCTGGAGAGTATCTGCTTCCAGACGCGCGACATCCTGGAGTGTATGCACCAGGAGTGCGGCTATGAGATCAACAAGCTTCATGCCGACGGCAAGCTGACCACAAACAACTTGCTCATGCAGCTCCAGGCGGACACCATTGGATTGCCGGTGTTCCGGTCCCAGCTGATGGACTCCACCGCGTTTGGAGCCGCCATGTGCGCCGCCCAAGCGGAGGGAGTGAATCTGTGCCAGTTTGAGCCCGAGAAGCGATACTACGAGAATGTGCACTACGACACTTTCCTGGCCACGACGTCGGATGTGGAGCGCAAAGAGCGCTATGGCAAGTGGAAGCGAGCGGTGGAGCGCAGCCTGGGCTGGGTCATTAAGCAGAAGAAGACGCGGGAGCACACGGAGGAGAACTACCGCATGCTATCCTCGCTGCCGGCGAGCATTTTCCTCATCAGCAGCTTTGCCATGCTGGTGCATTCGCTATCTGCGGCGGGGGGCCAGTAGATGGATGTCCTCTGATCTGACACTTGCATCGACGATGATTCTTTCGGTTGTGATAGTAATTATTTTCCCCGGATTTCGTTTGGATCTGACACACACACACACACTGTACATAGTCCTCAAGGAGGGGACGACATTCGGTGGTTGAACGCGCTTTAAACCCTTGTAAATAGTTGCTAACGAAAAGCGGTCACGCTCCAAACTAATTTTAGTATCTCTTAAATGCCTGACTACCTTACCCTGTTCTTGCGTTGCCCATTTCCTGTACGTCTTAGTTGTAGTTCCATTGACGAGGCATCAGCCGTATCAGCCGGAATCTGGAATTGTATATAGCCAAAGTGCAAAACGACATTTCTAAGTTAAGTAGGTCCCCCGTACTCGTATGTGTATGTATATGTATATTTTGTAGTGATTACGCCTCTTAAACAATAAACAGAAATAATACGAATCGAAGGCAAAGGCGTCTTATGTAGCGATATACCGGGAATTTCAGTATATTATTTGCACAATCGCTGATTAAAGGCCACAAGCAATGGAAGAGCGGCAGTACTGGGCGAAAATGGAATACTCTTGCCAAGATAATCCTTGTTTACGAGCTTACGAACCCAGGGTTTTGTCAGGTTGAACCTGGCTAACACTTACCTTTACCTTTTCTGCCTCAGTCCAATCTCTGACTCGAGGTGGGGTATGTTTTAATATCAGGTTGTTGTGTTATCAGACAGCGGAAATGTCAGTATCAGTTAAATATGACCAAAGTAATCGATTGATTAATAGTTGGTGGGTGTGTTGGTGCCTTGTTATTGCTGGCAAAGGTGGTATTTAAGCGATTTTAACACTTTAAAAGGTGTGTCTGGGACTAGGGAAGCGTCAGATCAGATTACTAAAATAGATTGCGACCCCAGCGGACTAATTAAAAACTTATTGCGAGCTACCGGACAAATAGATAGGTTTACCTTTTAAAACTTTAAATACATCAATAACACAATTTAATGTTGAACTGGGGCATTAAAGTATTAAAGGAAAATGCTATTCCCCTGATTATCTTAAATATCAGAAAAGTATTATTATTTACCCTTGAAGGGTTTTATTATTTAAGTCAGAAGCTTGGAAAGTAGTCAAGAAGTCATTTCCGACCCTATAAATCATATATATTTTTGATCAGCATCAACAGCAGAGTTTATTTAGCCTTTTACTGTAATGTTACTACATTTTTTCATAATTTTTTAGGGGGTTACATCGTTAAAATTGTTAAAAATTAATAACAATTTTTTTTAACATGTTTATTTCAGTATGCAGTTTTTTTAAGCTAATAAAAACTGACACAGAAAAGCTTTCCGAATTGAAATTAATGAATTTTTGGCAAAGTTGTGAACGATTTTACTAATAAATAAACTGCAAGGGTATACAATCTTCGACTTCCCAACGTTAGCTTCCTTTCTTGTTTCAATATTAAAAATTCTGAAGGAGATATGAATCCAAATATATAAATTACTCTAACAATACCAGCTTATATAAATATAGTAAACCTTAAAGAAGATTCTTTCAGGTATTCCTCAAATGAAAACAAGTCAAAAACTCATCTGCACCGCCACAGGTGAATATGGAAATACCTGCGGCGGACACCCGCTGAGCGGTACAAATTCGATTGGAAAACTCCAGCG
>VNJT01018623.1:0-18721 GCA_008042655.1 Drosophila burlai
TTTTTTTTGTGTAAGAAATCGATTTGGCTCTTGGATATATTCGGCTTTTCGAATCGGAATTTCAAAGAGGCCGCATTTCATTTCACAAAGTCAAAACAGTTAATTTATATCATGTCGCGACTACTGGTCTTACTGATTTTGCATTTTCGACAGAGCTCCGGCTACCGTCTTTCGAAATTGAAATATGAAAATGAAATCAATTTGGGGCCAGAAACCTGATTAGCGGATTCGAATAGAAGATTGAATTCGAGATTCGAACGGAATGGAATGGATGGGATGAGTCTTGGATGTGGATTTGGATTTGGTTTTGCTATTGGAAAATCAAGAGATCGCAAATTAGTCACATTATAAATGTACATACAGATATGTGCGGCCATAAATTCGCGGTTATATCTATCTGGCTGAAAGAGCTTACTGAATGGAGCTGAAATTGAAAACGAAACGCGAGACACGGCAAAAAAATGGGGATGAATAAGCACTTTTGTCCGAGTTTTGGAAGAGCTCTTTTTATAAATATTAAATATATGCATTTTAAGAGATGATTTATATTGGAAAAAATTTTAGGTTTTATTTTATTTGGTACTAATTATCCACAATATTAATTAGGATTTATATTGTATTTATAGCTCGTAAACATTTTGTTTATTAATTTATAATTATGATTTACTGTTTAGTTAAAAAAAAATATAAATAAATAATATACAAGTTTGATAAATTATATAGCAGCATATATAGCAGCGGATACATAAAAATATACATTTATAGGTATTATTTACCTCTTTAAAAAGTCTTTAATTAATAGTAAACTTTGCATTATTATTATATCATTTTATTATTAAAAGCGCAAAAATCTGGCAAGTTCAAGATCGTCATAGTGTAGTGTTAATATTTATTTTTCTGTGTGTACTGATCTCCGATGGATGAGTTGCGGGCGATTTGTGGCCTTGACGTTCCGGTGCGACTGCGTAACTGAGTAGCCGCCGCAGGACGGCCACTGTCGGATTCAGATACAGCTACAGATACACAACTTGCTGACACTGTCAGCAGGTGCACGGAACACACACACTTGCACACTCGTCTCCGCACGCTCAAAAGGTGCCGCTGAGCCTGGGCTAATTTCAAATTACACACTTCAATCGGTCGGGGGAACTGGGACATATCGATCGGATACCGGCCGTTCCAGGTTCCAGTAAGCCGCTTTTGAAGCCAACAACCACAATTGACAAGCGTGCTCTGATCCTGCAACTTCAAAAGCCGCCGACCGCCCGCACGCTCAGTCCGCCATGTCCCCTGTCCTCCATCCTCCGTCCGCCGTCCTCCAGCTTCCCTGCGAGATGCAGTCACTTGCCTAACGGTCGATCGATGGGTTCGTAATGTGCGTGCAAGATGGATTTTCGGGGCACCGTGGGTGTGGCTTATTTTAAAGCAATTAGGCCCATAGTGAAGCGTGTCTTCGTTTCTCTCTCTCTGACTGTGGATTCCCTGATGTACGAGGACACTTTCGACCATGGACTATTGTCCGTCAACCTTTCATCTCGACCGCTAACAGTCCATTTCGAGTCCATTTGACCTTTTGGGCGTTGCGAGCCATTAAATTGATTGGTCGCACCAGCACCAGGAGAGCCTTGGGAATTACTCAAATCTCTGATTGATATTTTATGCCGACAATTAGGCATGCTGTTAAGCAGCCAGGATTTTACTAATCGAAGAAAACCTAGTTTTGTCGAAGTTTTCTTTTAAAGGAAATTATTCAAACTAGGGAAATATATTTTAATTTAAAATCTTAATTGTTGTTGGGAATATATTGCATATTATAAAGAAATAACAATAGAAACATGATATTATATTACATTCAAGATTTCAGTAAGATCAAAAATATTTTAAAATCATTTTAAATATTTGTCAAATTAAATCGGAGCTTTGAATACTTTTACTTGATGCTAATTTGGTAGTTATATAAACAATCAATAGTAAATGAAGCGGAAACATATAATAATTGTAAAATAAATGAAATAATAAAAATAATTATTTCACTAGAATAATAAAAAATTACAAATTTAAAGCGAAAAACTTGTTTTATTTTAAATAGAAATCACACAAATTAGTTACCTCTAGGCCCTTAAATAATCTTCAATTGATGCATTCTTAAAGAATTTAGTTTTGCGATTTTAATTTAATAAATTAAATATAATTGTCATGTAAATTAAATATAAAAAAATACTAAATATTCTCTTTAATTCAATTTTCAGTATAAATTTAGTTCAAGAAAATGTTTCAACTGTAAGAAATTGTTTTGATTATTCTACAAACAGGTGTAAAGGTGTCAGTAAGTAAATATATTTTCTACACATCTTGTTTTGTATCCTTTGATAAAGTGTTATATTCCCAGGACCTTTATAAATGTTGTGAAAATTATAATTTCGACAAAGGTTTGTCCAAAGGTTTCGAACAAGTTGTAATACTTACGAACCAACATGTTGCAGAGTCAAACGCCACCTGTCGTTATTTCCTAAGAAAGTGGGCGTAGCACTGATGCCCGTCTAGGTGTCGCCATTAAGCAGTTCGAATTATTTTCGTATGAATCCTTCGAAAAAGAAGAAATATCGTAAATCCTTAAATTCGAAGAACTAAAACAAGGAAGGAAACAAGTGGCATACTTTTGATGGCGAATAAATGCTTCGTTTAATCTTTTTCCAGAATAGATGGCGCTGAAAGGTGTATATAAAATCCATGAGTAAATAAAAAAAAACTTGTATTTTGTAAATTTCTGTAATATTCCAAATAGTTTATTCTACAATTCGTTTTTTTTTTCTCAAAAATAGAGAGAAGAGTGTCAAGAAAGAGTCTTTTGAAAAGAGTCTTCTAACGAATGGAAAGGTTTTCTAATAAGCGGAAGAGTTTCTTAAAATTATCTCTGTAGGTTCTTTTAAAACTTTCTTACAAGTCTTTGAAAACATTATTTTAAATTTAGGGATTTTACTATTTAAAATGTATTTTGTAATATTACAATGAAATGTATGTTGTGAAATCCCTGGAGCAACATAGTAGTGACTGAAAATGATTAAGATATCTTTATAGGTAGTGAATAAATCAGTATGCCTTCCCCCTTTCCTTCATGAACAAAGGTACATAATGCAGCCAGTCAGTAGGCCGCTTCCGAGGCTCGTGTCAGTGCATCCGGCAGGAGATGCAGGGTGCCACGCTGCCGGGGCAGGAAGGAAGGAAGTTCACGTCCGCTCGAGTCGGCCGGGGTGCTGCTATCGCTGATCCTGCAAGTGGCTGGGCTTGGATTGGAGGCTCGTGTCGTGTCAACGGCGCCGCCGCCGTCGCCACTGGCGTCAATTGGCGACGTCGACAAGTGGTCCTCGGCAGGGAGGCATTGAAATCAGCTGGCTCTCGCTGCCAAGGAGCGAAGCGTGAACGTGAGCGTGAACAGGAGTAAGCCCACTTAACGCTAAGTGCAGTTGATTGCTGCTGAAGGCGAGCAAATATGCCATAAGTTCATAGTTCATAGTTCGCAGTCAGGAGTGACGGCTCCCGGCACTAAGCCTTATTTAGAGAGCGCGACGAAGGATGCTGAGCCGCATCATTTATCATGCCGCGCGGCACGCATATCCCGTATCGTTGCTATATCGTTCCCATAGCTCCTCGTATGACAACAATAACCACTCGAGAGTCAAACAAAAATCTTCTGTGAGCCAAACACTAAACTGGATCCAATATTGTTTGTACAATGGGGGTTAAGGAAATATGATTTATAGCTGGAATTATACTATACTTACCGGATTATTATAGAAAAATGATAGAAAGGATAATGCAGTTTGATATTCCAAATGTAAGAAAGGTTGAATAATAATAGCAACAACTACTACATTTTAAAAAGAAAACAGATCAGCTTTATAAATTGATTCCTTGAGAGTTTTTACTTCCGGAGCCGCATTTAGTGCGGTTCAACTTAAAAAGCTGTGCTTTATGTACTATACATATGAAGTTATGTCTATTAACTCTTAAGAAATAATTATTTTAAAATCACAGACAGAATACCCTAAGCATGAACAAAGTTTTACTTAAAATATTATAGTTTTACATATTTTCTCACCTAGAATGTTACTATTTCCTTGACCCCAACTATATACACATGTACCCTACACTGTGCAGCCCAGGCCAAAACCATTGAGCCGTGTATTGGCCTGTGCGAGTGGGCGAGGTCAAGTTGAGTTGTTTTGCTGGGGCTGCTTTTGTGCAGGACATGCTCCGGTGGCCAAAAAGGATTACCAGCAACTAGCGAGGGAGGGGAGAATGAATGTTGCAGGAGTTTTAAGTTAGTGCGACATTTGCACCCCCGCTTTTATGGTGTTTTATTAATGTAATGCACGAGGAGTGTTTGCAAATATTTGCTACCATCTGTCCATGTCCATGTCGATTCATAAATTATGGAAACATTGCATTTATCGCCGTTTCAAGTGTCGCGCTGCATTTAAAATATGCATTTATTGATATCACGCATACGCCGTGTGCTCCATTAGAATCTGGCGTGGTAAAGCGAAATGCTTTCATAATATTGGCGATAATTTGTACAAATTATTGTTGCAATTCCAATTGCGGGAAAGCCAAAGGTTTCCTTGTCCACCGTTCGCAGTCCCCGGGGAAAATGAAGCTGTGCGCAATTATTGGCGGAATTTATTTCCATTGTCGACCTAGCGAAAACAATTATCGGAGAATGGAGTGCAAATATGCAAACAGGAATATTTTTGGTAAAATTTTCAAGGGTTTTGGTTCGTTTGTTTGCCGCGACCTCAATCCCCCTTTCTAGGGTCCCCTTGCACCCAGTTCGGCCCTTGTTAGCCCACAAAGTCCGCACAAGTGGCGGGCATTAAATGAGATTGGCCAATAAGTGTGCCAGTGGCATGCTCACACTTTGCTTTCGCCGGCCCCCTTTCAAAAATGTACCCAGCCACGCCCCCAATGCCGCCGCATCGCACCGCAGCATTGTTGAATTTTTGGTTTGGCTGCAAAGTGATTTACGCAATTAAAATAATTTCATTCAAATGGTCTATAATTCAACTGGCATTTCCTGCGGTCGCTGTAGCGGCCAGTTTATGCTCAACCACATTGGCCCTGGCCACGCCCACTCTGTCCCTCGTTGACAATGTGTGACGCCCCTCAGAGAAGCAAAAAACTTGTATTTTACACTCCTCTGCAGATAATCGTATGTGCAAGTGGGATGCTCTGTAATCGTGGCGAATTTAAATATATTTTACAAGCTTAAAATTGGTCCAAAATGTTGGGGTATTTATTCAATATATTGGTTGAAATTTTACTAAAATACTTAGAAAATGATTTAATTTCAATCAATCTAAGACAGAATTTTGGAAACCATACAAAACTCTATTAAAATATTTTGATAAGAACGCAATAAGCCTTTGATTTAATCAAACTTGAACAGCTTAGAAAAATGTCGAGCCTTCTTTAATTATAAATCCACTAATCAAGGACGATTTAAAGCAAGTAATTTTAAGGCTTTGAATCATAAAGCAAATGAAAAGCTAAACGAATAATAAATACTTTCTGAAAACATGAAAAAGAACCTTTGAAGAGTTCCGAATAAATCGTTCATTAAATCCCGTTCCATTAAATGCTGTTTACAAATGACTTTCCAGATTTCTTTGAAGCATCCCTTTGCCCGCCGAGTGAAAGCGTCTAAATTTCCCGGAAGTGCGCTCATTTCCGGTGCCAGCCAGACACCGAACGCATCTAGCAAGGGGCTTGCCCATCCTCAATAGACATTCCCCGTGCAACTGTCATCTGAGGAATTCAGGGGATTACATTGTAACATACACATGTATAGAATAGTATGTAGATGGCATCTACATTTTCAGTTAAATTAGCGTGCGAATGCCGGCAAGGAATGCGGTCAAACGCGCGTGTGTGTGTATCTGAAATGTTTTGTCAAATGAAAATGTGAAAGCGAAAATTTGAGGTCTGTGGCGCCGCGGAGCCTGTTTTAAAACTGATTTTCGTATGCCCTCCTGCTGTGCTCAAATCAATATCAAGCCGAAACAATGCACTGCGAATAATAAAATGTAACAACAAGAAATTAAATTAGGTAAATAAAAGAAAATGTTTATGAAAATGCATTAAATATGCTTTGTAAAGGGAACAAAAAATAGATATTCGTACAATACAAACTTATATTTTACTTTTTCGTTTCAGGATTCTCTCTTTACTTTAAACAACTTTATCAGAAAACATTATCCATAATTTGCATATAAATTCTTGATCAATTTTAAGGCTGAGTGTGTCTATTTGTGCTGTTCCTCGATGCCTGCGGACAACAGAGGCAACAAATGTGTCTAATGGCAGGCATTAAGCTCAATCTATCAGGCCAAATTACATGCCCATGTCCGGGTCGGGGTCCATGTCCGTGTCCGTGTCCGGGTTTTAGGTCTACGGGAGGCTCGACTTTGGCCAACAACAGCTTGGCACTGCGGTTGCTTAGGCAACCAGAAATTTGCATAAGCAGCGCGCATCAATTTGGACTCAAGTGAGCGTATAAATATTTTTATGCCAACGCAGTCGCAAAATGGCCTTAAAATCGGGCCCGTTTTCCCTCTCTTTCGGCTTAGGGGTCTCATTGCATTTGGCCGGAGTACGGATATTTAGGTTGCCTGCGGTCAAAGTACGCCGCAGCGTCACATTAGTGTTATTATTATTATAATTTCGAATTCGGATGCAGACATGCAGGCGGATAAGCCGGGATTTTGTGGCGCAATTTAATAGAATTACAGCTGCACTTCTGCATTACACAACTGCGCCCTTCGAAATTGTTAATTAATAGGATGGCACACAATAGACTTGGATTTGCCACTCGATAGCGGCTTCGGGGGATTGCTCCTCAGTGTTTGGTCAATGGGAAGTGAAGTTGTGATTATCATTATAATCGTTAAGGTAACACTTAGAACAGGATTCTTGTTTAACATGGTTGTTGATTCTAAAAGGAATATTAAAGCAAGACCACAGACAAGATACTTAAGCTTAATTTCAGGGAATGCTGCACCTTCACAGAAATAATTTAAATGTTGTCAGGCCATAAAAGTTCTCAAATTGAGGATTTTTGTACCCCTTGGGAGAACTTTAATATTGATTTAAAATATTACAAATTAAATTTCAGTAAAAAGTTTTTAAATTGAATTATTTTTTCATAAAAGTACATGTTTTTTCTTACCTCTCTATGTCTTTTAATATTACGTATACGTAATATATCGGGAAACTGGTTAATCTGTGTGAACATTAAATACACCTCTTCAAACGTTTTTTTTTTTAATAATAAAGGACTTAAAGCTTCTTTATTGTTATCCATAAATCTAAATATTATATTTAAAAATACTAAAAAAAAAATCATAAATAAAATAATAGAACCTGCTGAAAAATAAACTAGCAAAACTCAAAGCAATATTTTTACCACGAGGAATTCAAATACTTTTAAAATACAAATCTCGAGCAGGAGCTCTGTTTATTCTCGCTTACGTGATTCGGGCTGACAGTAATTAGAAATAGAAGGATGCCGCCCCTGTTATTGTAGCAGGACAGCAGTTCAGGAGGACAACAAATGTAAATTGTTTTTGAACTCGTGCAATCCGCACGCATACTTACCGTAGGAAAATGGCCTTCTGGGTGGATTTGGCCCATCCCCCCGGACAGCCGGGAGCAATCTGTTCGGTGAGCATAAGCTACGGCTGTCCATGGCTGTTCTATGGTCTCTCCTTTTGCTTGTTTTAAGCCTTTTCGATTTATTTGCTGACCCAGTTTTCAACGCCTCCTGCCTGCTGTGGCTCTGCTGCCTGGCAGCTCCTGGAGCTGTCTATAATCCAGCGATTACATGTGACACACGCATACGTTGCAGATTATTTTTCATTTCTTCGACTGTCGCCGGAGGATCCACAGGCGCAGCTGTTGGGTTCCCTTGTAGTTTGCATAAATAATTGAGCAGCGCGGATCGAGGGAAGGTACTTCCGGCTAATCCCCCCGAATGAAAACGCCATGGATGGGTTAATTTTTAAATAAAAAATGTTTAATCGCATCGCTCTCTTGCTCTGGTTTTGTTGTATTACAATATACTCTGTGGCGACAATCATCGACATCAACATCGACATCGACACAAAAGACAAACAACAATCCCGGCTCTGTTTATTTTTTATCCGCCTGTTTACCTATAAAGCAAATGCCTTTTTCCCTCCTTCTGCTTGTTTGCTTGCCCTTTGTTATTGTTGCTATTTGTTTATTATTGTAGTGCCTTGCTATGTCATATTTATGGTATGTTTTCGCTAGTTTGCCGTTTAGATTACTCGTAATTTCAACAGTTAAAAGTAGTTTGTTTTACACAGTTCGATTGCTTTATTACAACTATATTTAACCACGTCGTTAGTCACACATGGTAGGTATGTATCTGTAAGTTTACTTGACTAATGCATACGACTAGAGGTTCACTAATTAACTTTAATATACAGGAATTACTTAGCTGACGGCCTACCATTACATATACATATAAAGTTTTATGTACGGCGCTTTAAAGGTTATGGCAAATGCTTGTGGCTTATGGAATTAGCATCTCATCGATTTGGAATTCCAAATTGGCTGGCATATGTATATATTCACACTTAAACTGAACTATAGATATATGTATATATGTATATTGCGGGTGGCTGTTTAAACTTTTGATTGGTTACATTACGACGACGATTTGGTTGCATTAACGATTAGGAGATTAGGTTTCGAAGGAAACGCACAGAACGAAGAGTCGTGATTTATTTTATTTGGAAAATTGTTTTTGAAAAGCTTTTGAAGGGCTAGGAATATTTCAAAAGATTGTAAATTGTGGAAATATTAAAATTATATAAATCTTTTATCATTTTTGTCTCGCTAAATAATATACCATTAAAGGGTTTCAAAGTCACCGAAGTAAAAATAAATCTATTAATATTTTGGGTACTCAAAAAAGCTTTAAAATTTTTAAACCATTTTAAATTTTATTTAGGAACGTGTTAAAGGCTTGAAATATTTAAAGAGACTTTTAAGTTTTAAACTCGCTAGAAGTAATAGTTTTTTAAATATTATAATTTTAGAAGAAACTTAATCTGCTTAGAAAAAAATAAAGTTTGTCATAATTTTGTTAGTTGAAAAATGTTTAAAAATTTGTTTAAAATTAAAAATTCCAAAATTGTTCACAGTTTTTAATTATCTTAGCAACCGAATCAACATTTGTATCTGGCAGGGTGGGACCTAACAATAGCTGTGCTGACTTCGATAATTTGCTCATAAAATCAGCTGATGACTAACATTATTTTTACAGCTTAAGGGAAATTAATAAAATTAGTTTTGCCTTTTATGTGGCAGCAGTAAACAAAATGGAAATGCATACTCGTAATTCGGAATTATGTTTAATTATAATTGCGAACAAACACAAGATAGGGGAAGTCGCATCAAGCGGTCTTAGCAGCACAAATTTTAATTGTTCATCAGTTTGAATTGGTTATTGCTTGATTGGACCGACTAATGTTGGTTAATTTGCGAGTCTGTTATGCAAAATTGTTGTTTTATAATTATAACAATTATGCCTGGCATTATTTGCGGTATGCCAATGCGTTGTTTCTGCTCCTCGTTGCCAGGATATTTTCATATTTTTCACATTTTATAACATAATTAAATCAATTTATTCGGTTGAATTGGACATTGTTTTTTATGGTTAACTCTTTTTTGTGTCATTTTCGACACTTGTGGTAATTAAAAGTTGGAAGAAAAAAATAATCACCTAAATTAGATTTTTAGAATTTTCACAGCTGGTGGCAGTTTAATATTATATTATGAAATTTAATTATAGTTGAAAAATTAAGAAAAAAACATTAGCCAGAAAATTTAATAGATGAATAATTATATTTGCCAATACCTTAAATTCAATTCAATTTTTTCTATAAAACATCTTCAATTACAAACAAATTATTAAGTAAAGTAAATAAATTCAAAGAAATTTTTAATAATTCCTAAAGGAATGCCACCGACTTTCTACAATTATGAAAAACTTAAATTAATATCATTGCAATATCAAATTAAATAAATTGAATTTTTTTAGGTTAAATAAAGCAGAGAAAATCGAGTTTACATTTGGTTTGGCGGCAAATTGCGCAGTGCAAATATTTGCATGATATGGCAATCAATTTAAATGTTTTATGACTCACTGCTGCTCCCATTTTGTTGCTGTATTTGGCCTGTCTACGTTTTTATCTAATTATTGAATATTGAGCCCGCCACTAGCGCACTGTACACTGCACATTATTTGATTATTCATTAATTTATTAAAAGAGCCGGCGCCACATAGATTACTCATTCCCATGTGTGATACATATTTGCGATACACTTTTTTGTTATTTGTTCTTTTTTTTTGCTTTGCTTTGGGTATGCTATAATTATGTTTAATTCTTGTATTTACACATATCCTATAGTACATTTTGATTTTGTTTAAATATACACATTAAATGGTAATCAATTAGCTTATACAAAGTATTTTTCTTTATTTACAATGCTTTACAATGGCTTGGGGCGGAGGGAAGGGGTTGGATCCTGAAGTTGCATTTTTTATATTTTCATTAACAGTGTTTAATGAAGATATTAATATATTTTTTGTAGATTAATAAGTAGAAAAGGTAAATTATACAAATGTGACGAAGAGTTTAATAGTTAAATTGCTCTTCATAGCATAAAACTAGAAAAAAATGCTATTAATAATAATAAATTAATAACAAAAATGATAAAGGAAACAATATATTACAATGAAAGGAAATTATATAGTTTAAATGAAGACTTAAAAATATAATTTTTAATTCTTAGAGTACTTTAGGGCTCTTAAAATTATGCAAATGAAATAGTTATATTTCAAACCGATTTAATTTAAATCCTTGAAATTATTTAATAAGAGAGCTTTCTATAAATGCTTCAAAAAATAAAGGTAGTGTTCTATTACATTTAAGGAAAAAAAGAACAACAGCTTTCTAAAAAACGTTTAACTAATTAAGTTTTCGATATTCAAGAGTCTCTGGTTGGGAAATGGATTGATTGCAATTTTTAAGCCTCTCACTGAGCCCTTGTGCTGCATTGTTTTTTATTTATTTATATTTATTTTTTTTTCGATTACAAGTTTAAAACTGACATCCTAAATGGCTGATTAGCCGACACTCTCAAAGGACCATTCACGCACTCAACCATTTTTACTCACTCGCTCTCACATTTCATGTGTGGCTTTAAATTACTCTACTTAGTTGGTGTTGCCGCTGCCACCGTTCGATCATCTGTGACAGGACCTTTTGGCCAGGTCCTGGCTGGAGCAGGCCTGGCGACAGCTCTTGGCCGGTGGACACCGCTTCCTCGTCGTCGCTGTGGCTGCTGTATCGCTTTCACTGGCTGCCATCTGTGATCCTGTCGAGGATGATGGGGCCGATGGCAAGGACGCTGGCAGGACGCCGCTGCACTGGCGGCTGTAGCAAAGGACGAGGCCCAGCAGCAGGACAATTGTCAGCCAATTGTACTGACAACCGGATGAGCCAGTTTGCATTGCCTCCGGATGTTCACCTGAAATTATGGCCCGAACTAATTTCAACTTTATTGCATTGTCTTGAGCTTACATGTTAAATTTGTAGACGTAATAATAAGGAAATACACCGAAAAAAGTGGGGATGTTGAGGAAAGTTATCAGTAGTTAAAGGTTCAAGATAGTTGGTATAGATTTTTATATAAATAATTATACTTGAAAGGGAATTAACTAAGAAATGGTTTTGGTATCGAAATTAGTAGAGTTTTCTTCGCTTTTTGTTTATTTTTTCAGTGTCCAGTGTAGCGGTGAATAAAAGCCAGTGTACTTGAGGACAAGTACTGCCTCAAGTCCAAGTTGTATCCGTGTTTGCAGTATCTGTATCCTTATAACTCCCCGAGTCAGCGTGCCGTAACAAAATTGACCGTCTTTATTTGTTGCGCTCTGTTTGGCCTCGCACAAGTGTTTGTGTGTAGATTCAGCTGTGTGTTGGTACATAAATATTTAATTAATGCTGCAGTGTTTAGTTTTGGGCCAAAGGAGCCAGGGGAAATCGCCAGACATTTGTGATTTCTGCCTCGACAAACTCAGTGTCAGTCGAAGCGTATGAAATATTTAATCATCAAACTGCCGGCGACCACCGAATAATTAGCTAATTTCTCTCCAGCCTTTGTGTGTGCGAGTTCTGGCCATTAATAAATTGATTTGCCAGATGATTTATCTGGCGTTCACCTTTTCTCTCCTCGAACACAATGTAACCGTTTAATTGCCGAAATGAAGTGGCCCTGTTAACACACGTATTGTATATATCCTGGGGCTGAGAATCCTGGGGGGCTCTTGAGAGCCACGCGATGGCCGATGGCAAACGAGTGCATAAATAACATAAAACAATTGCCCATCTGCCGTAACACCTTGGGTCCTTCAAGGACTCACTGACACACACACTCGCATGTATCAATGTCCTGGTAATTGATTGAGTTGAATTTTTCAAGCAATTAACTTTGGCACTTGAGTCCAACTCTACAGTGTGCAAACAAACCGAAATCCCTGTTTCCCAATGATGTAATACATGCGTGATGTGAGCGAATGGGTTGTGCTGTAATACACGGCGTATGCGTGATGTGGGAACAGCTTCGTTACACCAGGGATGTAAACAGATTGCGTGGGTCGTGGCGCAGGCTTTCTCTCTCAATTCAAATTCGTTTGTTATGGCAACAACAAGAGGAGGATGGCCAATAAATTTGGATGCCGCATATATCGCCTAGTTGCTTAGTTTCGGCAGACACAAACATATCACGCATACGCCATGGTGGTGGGAAGACAATGTATATTTGTTGACAGCCCCGGAATTATTAATAACGTACGTGGCGCACATAATTCATCATCAGGACAGAGTGAACCCGCAGACCTTCAGCTCCTGCCTCTTCCCTCCTTTCCCCAGACGGCGCTGCATAACTTAAATATCCCAAGGGCTCGAGAGTACGGCTGTGAGAACACAAGTCACAAGCCGGCTTAGCCAAACAAAAGGCGAATAAAGTGCACAGAAATTCTGGTAAGATGAAACGGGGAAATATAAAGAAAAAATGTTGGTCCAACCAAAAAAAAAAGAAAACCAAAATGGTAACTGAAATATGCAAAATTAGCGCTGATGGATTTTCAGGAAGGAAGCCGGTCATGGAAGGATGCTGCTAAGCAACTACCAAGTTCCAGACTCAAGCACACACACACACACACACAGAGGGAGCCCAAGGACGAAGGACTCTGTGCAAGTTGCTGGCTGCATGCACGTAGTTTCGAGTGTTTTTACGAGCAGCTTTGCATACTTTGGCAGTATTTTCACATTTTCTTAAACGCGCTTTGTTTGTGCAGTTTATGCCGGATGGCGGATGACAGCCACTCGTTCAGCATTCAGTGTTCAGTGCACTTTGAGAGTGTCTAAAGCCTCTGAAGAGCGACATAAAGCTCCGATTTGGCTTCGCTAAGAGCCATTCAATTAGGCCACAATTGCCACCCTCTTACCGACGCTTACACTTGATGCGATTTCTTTCCTCTGCCCAAATGAATTACACAGTTCATTAGCGCGACTGTTTCGTGCTCAATTGAGCCAGTAAATATTAAATAATTTCCATTATCAAGTGCAAACAAGGCCAAAAGTTACAGGAATGCTCTTGATTGCCATTAATTTGTGATGTACAATGTACATGCCGGCCTGGAATGGAAAGCTAATCGAAAGCAGAGTGCCGAGTCTATTAATTAACAATAATATGCTTTAACAGTGGCCTAAGCTAATTCTTGGTAAGATTAAGTTAAATTAAATGGGAACACTTTGAGGTACTTTGGAAGATATGTACAAATTAAAATGAAATGTGTACTTAAAATTATATAAATGACTATTTTGTTTCGAATGGTTTTTTTAAATATAAAAAAAATTCGAAAGCAAATTAAAATTTGTCCAAATTAACAGTTTTCTTCAAATAAAAGGTAGCAAAGTTTCTTCATAATTTTAAAGGAATATTAAATTTACTCCCTTTACTCTTAGAAAAAGTTTATACAAATAACATTCAATTCAAAAACAAAACTTCAGAAATAATATTCAATTCAAAGACCACAAGAAAAATAAAGTGATTGAAACTGCAATATGCACAAAAATTTCACTATTTTGTTTTAAGGCCATGACAATTTAAAAACCAATAAAAGAATCGATTTTAAGAATACCACAAATGTTATTTGCCAGAAATATTGTACATACATATATGCTTGAATATTCTGCTTATTTCCAATAAAAGTGAAATTTTGTTTCATATTTCACACACACAATGATACACATTGATTCTTTAATGCCTTAAAATCCCTGAATGATCAAAAACCTATTAATTTTTATTATCAAAAGCTTTCTGGTCAAACACACAAGTTGTGCCTGCCAACCGAGCATTGTTTATTCTGTTTGTTGCAATTTATGGGTTCTCAGTTTTTACCATATAAATGCACGTTCGGAAATGGGGGGTTAAATGTCCTGCTCCGCTCGAGCAGCTGAATCCTTGGGCTTGGTCTATTGTTACACTTTGCGTGCTTTTCAATTATGCATTAAACTATCGCATATATATCGCAGTGGGTTATAAAAACGCTTTGCTCCTGCTGCCTGACACTGTGCACATCCGGCTTGGGCATGATAAGCATTTTACGGGCTTTATCGCCGAACACGGAATGGGGTCTGAAGTTGGGTGCATGGGAGTGGGGAGAAAGGAGTCAGGAGTCAGGAGTCAGGCTGGACGATTCGTTGTGGTGGCACTGCATTCCGCGGAGTCGCTTGTAATACTCTTTCTGAGGGAATAACTATTGCGAGATGAGGTGTATTATGTAACTTCACTTGTTTACAAAAGCAGAAACTTGGGAGATCTTGAAAAATTAGGTTAATAAATGTTTAAACATTTCTATTGGGCTAATATATATTTTAAATTGACAAAGAAACACATTTATTCAAAGATTTAAATAAGATATAAAACAACTATAAGGTAAACTACTTATACAGCTTTTTTTTAAATGCGAAAAGTATAAATCGTACAATTTTCTCCAATATTCCAAGCATTAATATTTACAAATATTAAATATAATATTGTACATATATATCCCATACACTCTACAGTTCCTACCATAATTATTTGTCGTTCAAGGGTATTTTATGCTCCTGTATCCCGTGCACACAACTTGCCTTCCTTTTTATTCTCCACTTTGCTGCAAGTTTATAAATAAAATGTGCATATGTGACACTCGTGCACGCAACGCCGTTGGCAAGGAGTTGTTGGCGAACGGAAAACGGGGCGTGGCAGCGAATACCAGCGCGCGAACAAAAACCGGAAGCCATGCATCGTTCCGTAGCTCTCCGCTTTTCCTCCCCACTTTTCCCGCCAAAAAGCTCGGCTGTTTTATTATTGTTTTTGCCACACGTTGCGGCCTGGACTAAAAGTTCTGCCTCGCCTTTCGCGCTTGTTTTTCATCCTCTGCGTTGACATCTACGTCGCTGTCATTAATTTTAAGCTGCACGCTTTTTGGGCGGCCGCCGCCGAGTCCAAATTACGAGTTATCCTGGCCGCGGGTGGTCGGGCAAAAAAGGAGCAACTCCCACATTTGCATTCTGAATTTGGAATTTACCTAAGCTTCTTCAGTTGCCTTGGGGCAAAAATGTTGTTGGCGAAATTGAGCAGAAACTTTTCGCCATTTCGATGATTTTGCGCACATTGCGAATGCTTGAGTTAAGGCTTTGCCAAGTATGACATATTTATTATTGTTGCGAAGTTGTGTTTATCGTGGGTTTACTAGAGGGGATGTATGAGTACAATTCTCTAAATAAATAATAAATATAAATATATTATAGATTTAGATTAAGTTACACTGATACTTCTGGGTGTTTACAATGTTTCGCAGTTTAAAATAGCTTCTTCTTTATTTTTTGAATTTTTACAATCGCCTTAATTTTGTTTCTATAACGAATTAAAAGCAATCAACGGATTTAAAGGATTTAAAAGGTTCAAAATCACTCTCCCACCCATCATTGGCTGGCAGTTTTCTCGTTAAACTCTGTCTGCTGTTGCCTTTTATCGACATTTTTCCCATGAAATACCCTAAAACTATAAGAAATCCCAGGCAAAAATGAGTGTGCAGGTGGGAAATATCTTGCTTCGGCACAAAACTTTCCCAAAAACTCCACCAATTCTGTTTTAATCAGTTAAAATGCCTGTCTAAGCCGTATAATAGGGAATGAGTCTCAGTGTCTCAGCATTTCTCATTCAAAATGTAATTTAAAAGTTTGCATTTTCATTTTATTATGTACATACAGACACACAAATGTATATCTGCTGTTGTGCTTTCTTGTAGATTTCGTTTTGATTTTATTTGGCAGAAAACTATTTGGAAAAGTTTTGAATTTAATGCGCAAATACGTATTAAGGGAGGGCATGTATACTTGAATTTATTCGCATATATATGTATATGTAGGTTTAGCTGTACAGATGTCACCGAGTGACAGTCGTCCGGCATTTGTCTGACTGTAATACATTCTAACAATATTGTCGTTTGTCGCTGCTTTGTCCCCGCCCCGCCCTGTCTCGTTTCGAGTTTAGTTCAGTTTCAGTTTGGAAAGTTTCAGCACTGCCTGGCTGAAATAATAATTGAATGTCACTTGAACGACAACTTGGTGCTCGAGCCGAGAAAAAACCGAGTGCAGGACGCAGGATACCCAGTCCGATTCCGTATCCGAATCGGAATCCGGCGAGAAAACTACCAAACAATTTTGTCAAAGTGACAAAATGCCGAACGAAGGCAGGCGGCAGCTAGCCAAAAAACTTGTTTTCACAGGCTTAGCCAAAAGTCTGTCTTACAGATATCTACTTATATATATGTATTTTATCAGCGGTTTTGCTTTTGGCTTTCTGCTTTCGGCTTTGTTGAAGCTACGGGCTACAAGGGAATTTTTGGGGGAATTTCAATTGAATTTTGAGCTGCTCTCAAGGGGAATTTTTAATTGAGCGCAGGCAAATCTCTTGGCCCAAAGCAGACCCGACCGCATGCACATAGTTTCGTTGTCAGTTTTTAGCCAAAAAAAGGCCAGGCCAAAAATCTAAGCCAAAGCCAGAGCGAAAGCCAAAAGCTGTAACCACATTTTAAGTCCCCCGAAAGCGACTCATATAAATCACGAATGAATTAAGTGTGGCCTGACCTGTTACCACTGCTTTTCCCTTGGATTTCCCGTTCTCTTTGTAGCTTCGACTTTCGTTTTTTTTTTCTCCCTGAGTTTTTGTGTTTTTCCCCCCATTCGTTTTTCTTTGATAAACTTGAGACGTGCGTCCTTGCAGATGGTATAAATGTGTGGGTGACTTACTGTTTGCGTAAGTCAGGACCCACAACAAGGATGTGGAAGCGAGTCTGGAGCGGGAGCTGGGAGCAGCAGGATGCCAGGATGCCAGGAGGCCAGGCTGCCCTTTGCCGTTCGTCATTTGAGTCATTGCGGTCAAGGCGCCTCTGTCTCCCATCCCCTTTTTGTCTCCCCCTGGCTCCGGTTTAATATGTGGCCGGCTGTTTTAATGCCTTATTTGCACGTGCTGACGTTTATCTCGGCTCACATTCGCTCCTCCAAGATACTCGTATATTCGCAGCCAGCCGTTAGCCTTTGGATTATCGGGCCAAAAAAGTTTTCGGCCAGGCCAAGAGAGAGGCGAAATAGAAATGCGGTAACTGTGGAAATGGAAATGTAGCCCGAACTTGGTAGACCAAAAAGGAGATTACCAAACAAATTGTCCTGCTAATGTGACGCACTCAAAGCGAAATGGTGTGATGCAGGTTTGGAAGTACAAAAAAATATATATATTCCATTCTGAGGAAAAAAGTAAAATGGGAAATGGGATATTTAATAAATGTTCCTAATATTCCTATTCTTTTATACATTTTTGAATTTATATATTCATTGTACTTTAAATTTTTATTTAGAAGAAAGAATGTTCAGTATAAATAATTTTACTTTAATTATAAACCGCGTTGTCAATTTTTTATATAAATATATATATTCGATTCTCCAGAAGAAAAGGCAGGTCGGAGGTGCAGAAGTACTAGAAAATATTTAATTTTTACTTAAAATTTTTAAATGTATTAAATTAATTTTCGTATTTAGAAATAAGAATGCTTTTGGTATTCTAGATCATATTTTTAATCTAATTTTTATTTTTAAGTTTAAATATTTTCTTTGACAACCATTCTACAGTTAGTTTAGAATTATTTCTAAAGGATAGATATCTGTTGTTCTCTAAATATTAATTATTAACTAATTATAAATAGGTAATAGCCCTTAAGAATTATTTTTTAATTTAATATTGAATATTTGTAGTATAGAGTAGTATAAAGTAAAAATACTAAGTAAGTAAGTACCTATAAATAAATAAAGTTAATTATGAAGTAAATAAATTTTAATTGCAATTCAAAGTAAAACAAATTCGATAAATAATACATAAATTTTACTTAAAAGTTTATAATAAATATTTAAACAATTTCTTTAGTTTTTGAATCTTTTTTCGAGTTAGAAAGTGGAGGAAAATGGAGGATATATGTACCTCGATCATTTATATCCTGTGGAGGAAATACACTTCGCATGCCACC
>VNJT01018635.1:0-13072 GCA_008042655.1 Drosophila burlai
GTAATGAAGTTTTCTGAAGGGTGGTATTTTTACTTTAAATGCAAAATTTTTGTTCAGTATAAACGTTTCAAGTTATAGTAGTTAATTATTTCTTCATTGTCCATGTTCTGAATTTCATTATCTTGTATTTCTTTTTTAATTAGTTCAATTTCGTGTATTGATAAAATGAATTTAGGTATAATTTTTAATTTAAATAAGAAAATGGTATCTTCTATATTATTTTAAAAATTTGACAGTATCAATGTTGATACGTATCCTAGTTACATATTGTAGGATATGTATTTGTTTAAATTCAGTGTTTATCATCATGTTTTTATAATTATTTATAAATGTATTAATTTTTTCTTGTTCCTCATTTACGTGTTTCGTAATATTTTCCAGACTCGCCAAAACTTTGTTATTGAATGTCGTTTGCTTGTTCGCGTTGGCAACTAGCTCTTTCTCGTTTTCTCTAATTATTTTGAAATTATTTTCGATTCGCTGACCATCTAATTCATCTAAATTTCTCTTAACTGTCTTTATGATACTTCATAAACCGTTAATTAAACCTTTCCTCTGTCTACTTCTTGGTATTGGAATATTTATTTTTTCCTTCAATTGATTTAAGGGGGTCTTCTACCTTCGCGCTCAAATTTGGGGCCTATTTTTCAAAAATGGATTGCAAAAAAACTACACATGATATCCGAACAAAATTTTGTTTATTTGATTAACAAAAGCTTGAACTTGAAAAAAAAAAAAAACCATATGAATTTATCATAACGTTTGCCATTGGCGCGTCGTCGAATTAGCCTCTGCCGGCGCGAAAGAGGCAAACGGTTGGCAAGAAATCTCAGCTTCAGAACGTGCAAAAAACAAAACATATTTTTTAACTTAATTTTAAGAACGTCGATTAGGTCAGGACACAAGCTTTTTTTAATATTTGAAAATTTCACAAAATGGCAGCGATTTGAACAAAAAATTTAATTTTTGACCATGTTTTTCAACCTAAAAATTACTGTAAAAAATTGAAAAAACATTTTTTCGAAAAAAGCTTGTGTCCTGACCTAGCGAGATGTTTTGTGAATAAGTAACGCTTTACAGATCTTGGATATCTTCTATGGTTTCGTCAAAATCGTGCCAAAACTTTTGAAAAACACTACTTTCGGGAAAACGCGTTTAAAGATAGGAAAAACGGTCGAAACGTATGGAGGTGGCAATCTTTCGGGCTTCGTTTACCCATGAAGGAATGGGAATTTTACAAAACCCTTTATATGGCGTATTCCTCAGATCCTCTAGTATTTAAAAAAAATTTAAAAAAAAAATCGAAAATAAAAAAAATCGAAGGTAGAAGACCCCCTTAATTTTAGCTCTAAACTACCTACTGCCTCTTTGGAATAATATATTTCTTTTAGGTCATGCATGGCTTTATCGAATTTTTCAATAGCATCTGTGAGGTCTTGTAAATCAATTTGATCAATTTTGCTTCTTTTCGGAACACTGCCTCCCCTGGCTCAACTGTTATTGGGTCTGTTCTCCCTTTATTTAGTTTATAGACATTTTTTTATTTTATCTTCCATTCTTCATTAACTACTGTGATATATGATGTTTTGGAAATCATTTAACTTTTGTAGGTAGTCGTCTTGGTTATTAAAATGTATCTGTCTCAGAAACAAGTCCGTGTATGTTTCGTTGATGAATGAATCGCATTATTATATGTTATAAGTGTTTCAGCAAGGATCTCTTCATGTTAACTTTCCAGTTCTTTGGACTTTCTTGTTTCTGTAAGTTTCTGTTAAAGAAGATGAAGTCTTTCCACTGGAGAATTACTTAAAGATTGTGAAAAAGCCGTGACTTGGATTACAAAAATCGTGAAATATTTTCACGGAAAATTCTGTACCTTGTACGCAAACAAGTTTTTTCGGAATTCCATGCATACGAAAATAAAGTTAGAGAGATTTTACAAATCTTATACAATTTCTAGAGAGAATTGTGTATGCACGGCAAATTTAGAAAATTTGTCAATTATAGTCAAGATTATTTTTTCGTTTATTTTATAAGTGACAATTATGTGTAGTGGGGCATCTGGAATTTCTGTTTTCTAAAAAAGTGGTTTCGTTGGTTGTCTATCGTATTTTAGTGTTTGGCAAGTGTCGCATTTTTTAGTAAATTGAGCGATTTAACCTTTTTTATTTTAAATGATTAAGCGTTTCGGCAATACCCCGATGGTTATTTTTGGTATGATTCTCCAGAATAACTGAATTTTGGTCTTCAATTGTTGTAGTGTCGCTCCAATATAAACTTGCATAAGCTTCCTGTATAACTTGGAAGATCTTGTCAGACGCTAGAATGGATACGTTTTAAATGGTTGTAAAAAGTTTTGTAAGATTTTTGTAACGTTGCTTAAATTGAAATTCTCTTCGGAAATAGTTTTTCTGATCCGGTTTTTGAATAAAATTACAACTGTAGTTTTACACTGATCACTTAGTTGGATATATATTGTAGTTTAAATTTATTAATAGGTCTATCTGAAGTGATTATTTCTTTTGGACAGTTTTTCTTATGGCTTGTCACATTAATGTTTACTGTGATACGGCTTAACGCGTCTGCTACTACATTTTGAGGTCCTTTTTTTTTTAACAACGTCATAATCCAATTTTAGAAGTTGAAGTTTCCAACGAACTAATTTGGAATTTGGCTCTTTAAAGTTCATCAACCATTTAAGGGGTTTGTGATCTGTCACTATTTGGAATTTATTACCAAATTTATTACCAAACAAATAGGGACGAAAATATTTAGTTGCCCAAATAATCGCAAGCATTTCTTTTTACACCGTAGAATAAATTGTATCCGACAGTGTTCTGCTAGCAAATGCCAGTCTGTCGGATCCCAAGGTCCGTTGGGACGGCACCGATTGCTACATTACTAGCGTCCGTAGTCAAGATGAATGGTTGTTTAAAGTCAGGCTATTTTAATATCGGGTCATTGCAGAGTAGATTTTGGCATAGTTCGAAAGTGTTTTTGAATTCATCTCCTACCTCTACTGCCTTTTTACCCTTTAATTGTTGTGTCATTGGTTTTTTAATTTTCGCAAAGTCTTTAATAAATTTCCTATAATATTGGGATAACCCAAGGAACGATTTCATTTCCTTCCTGGTCATTGGTAGAGGAAATGCTTTAATAGCGGTAATTTTCATTGGATTAGGTTTAATGCCATGTTCTGTAACAATGTGTCCTAAATATTCTAATTCTTTGCGTAAAAATTCCGACTTGAACGGTTGTACTTATAAGTTAGCCTGGGCGAGTGTTTTAAAAACTGCATTTAAATTATTGATGTGTTCCTGTAGTAATGGTTAAAAAATTATAATATCATCTAAATATACTAGACAACATTTGCCGTTAAGCTCTGCCAATACATTGTCCATTACTCTTTGAAAGGTCGCTGGTGCGTTTGTTAGCCCAAATGGCATTCTAAGAAATTCATAATGACCGTTTTGTGCCGTAAAGGCAGTTTTTAAAATGTTCTTGGTCTCCATTTATATATGGTGATACCCACTCGCCAGGTCCAACGCTGTAAAGTACTTTGTGTGGTAGGATAGATACGCATAAGGCCTACAGTACCATGTATGTATCATGTATTAGCTTAGTTGAGGGTATGAAGCCCATGGTGGCAAAGAGACGCGCACGATCAAATCCCCGTTAGAATAAGAACAATACTGTCATCTCGCTCTTACTCATAAGCTAGCTTTAAGAGATAATACACACATATATGAGCGTGCAGAAGCAAAGGAGAAGAAACAAAGCGCGGCATTCGGTCGCTAGTTCTTGGAGAGTGAAGCTGAATAAAGAAAAAACGAAGTTAAGTTAAGCGACGCACCGGAGTTTATTTTGGCGTTTACATTTGCTCGGCCAATCCTATATAATACGTCATTCCTATTAGGCATGGGGTATTTACCCTTTATTGTCTTCTCGTTCAATTTTCTAAAGTCAACTACCATTATCCATTTTTTTTTATACCAAAAATACTGGAGCACTCCAGGGTGAATAGCTATGGCTTATTATTTTTTGTTGTAGAAGCTTATTAAGTTGGGTTTGGATCTCGCACCCTTCTGTATGACTAAACCTGAATGGTCTGAAGAATAGGGGTTTTTCGTCCGTAATGTTAATCGCATGTGTGACTTGGTTTGAAAATTATATTTTGTCCCCATCCCTAAAAATAACATCTGAAAATTTGGTAAGTAACTTGAATAATTGATCCCTTTCTTCTTTGTTTAGATGTTCGGTGCGTAGAAGGTCAAAGGAGGATGTATAGTTTTGCTCCAACTTGTGAGACAATACTTTAATAAGTTAATAATTGTTCTCATTAAATTCTGAAACATCTAATTTTGAATCGAGACAAAAATTTTGTTCTATTGTGGTCAAATTATTAACTGTTAGGAGACTAAAGTTATTATTTGCATTATAAATTCCCGCGGTTATGAATAAGTCATCATTTAGTAAAATATGGAGACAGAAGAATGGGCCATCTCTGACAGTAACTGGTAAGCTTATTAAAGCTTTGGATTCTTCTTGAATGCAATTAATTGCAGAGGATTGATTTGATTCAAATGATAGAGGATATTTAAATTTTGAAATTGTTAATGTTAGATTTGAAATGTCGACAATCGCTTCGATTTCTCGAATGATATTCATTCCAATAAGACCATCAAAGAATTGATTAAAATCAAATAATAAAAATGGGAATTTCGTGTCGTCCTGTCTTTCCTTGAAAATAGCTAATAATGTCATGTGAGAAATGGGATGTTCATGGAGAGCGGTTGATATAGATTCTGGTTTTTCTAATGTTATTTTGTCTTTTTTCGAAGTGATCTTAGGGTGTACGAAAGACCCCTCTGCCCCTGTATCCACTCGAAATTTCAATTTTGATTGGTCTGTAAGGCATACCGTTATGTACGGTAGCATAGATCCAAATTTATATTTACTCATATATCCTGTTTGTGATGGGAGGCACTTAACTGAAAATTCTCGTCCTCAACAGATTTGTTTGTGGTCTCATCCCGGTTATCATTCGTATTTGTTTCTATATTTAAAAATCTCTTTTTATTAGAATTTGTTTTGGCATCTGGCTGGCTGGGTATCTATGTGGGGGCATGTTGTTATTATTTTTAACTGTCAAATCCCTTTTGTCATATCTGCTATAAGGTCGATTATATCCTTGGTTTTGGGATTGATAGTTCCTATAACTGTTTTGAAACCTGTTTTGGTTAGGCTTGTTTGCGTTTTCTGAAAATATGTATTGCGTTCTTTCAGTGCCAAGTCGTATCCCTCTTCTAAATTTTCCGGTCTCATAGCCCTGACTGTACTAACTAGAGGTCCTAGAGGAATGATTTTAAGCAAGCCAGCGAGATTGATCTCTTTTTAACCCTGATCGCAACTATTTCTGTCTCCTCTGAGTCTACCAGCTTAAATAATGTGAGTTTTAACTTAGTTATTTGATCATATAGTTTCAGCAAGGGCAATCTCTTTTGAGGCAGATTAAATAATTCTACCATCAATGTAACCTCATCTCTCCTATCTCGGCAATGTACAATCAAAGCCTCCTATATTTCATCCCAGTTTAGGGATTCCCCTGAAGCTATTACTACCTCGTTAGCCTTACCTCAAACGAATTGCCCTGAGTAACATCTGTCCATATGGGGTTTGATCCGTACCCCTTAAGCTCCTCCACACTAGTAATGAAATCATTAAAAATGTAGGGGTCCCCCCTATACGGTGGAAAGAAACGGATTACATCTGGGATTCGCATAGAATTAAATAAGTCAGATGGATTTACGATCGGAATTTGAGAGAGTGGGGATGAACCCGAATTGGTACTCATGGTGGCTGTTGTTGCCTTATTCGGTCGTATAGAGATTAGTTTAATAGGTTCTTCGCAAATATTCGAAAGGTTACCGGTGCTACTACTCCTGGTGGAAATTCTCTAGCCAGGCAATAATTTTTTACTTCTTGAATATTCGTCATTAATTAACAAAGGGCTTGGATGGCTTTTGGTATATTTACTAATTCGTTTCTATTGTATATCTTTTTGTCTGTATTCTCTTATTTAGTTTCTGAAAAAATTTGCTATGACATTTGTTTATGGGGAAGACAACGAATATGCCACCCTTAGCAATATAATTAATAAAAACGCACGAATAGGTTCTATTAATATATATCTGCTCTGTTTATTTGATCGATCTATGCGGAGGTAGGAGAATAGAGTAAAGCTCGGCTTTCAAATATATATCATTAGAGCAGCGGTTGACAATATGTAGCTTGAGAAAACAAAGCGCGACAGATTTGACGAAAGAAGAGGAAGGCGAAAAAAAAAGATAAGAGGAAAGCGCTGCAGGTGCAGCGGAACACCCATGCGCACATGCCTAGGTGCTGGCGGTCTGCTCCGAACATACTCCTCCCGTTGGAAGAGGCACGGTTCCAACTATTTCAGAATCGACGGGCAGAACGGCTAATTTAGCGACGGCTCTCTTGCTTATACCCGTAGCTGTACGGACCATAGCTACTCTGAAGACGCCGTGGCGATGACGGTCGGTGCTCCCTGTCTTCCAAAAGTGTTGCTGCGTTTGGCATACTCGACATCCCTCCAGATACTATCCAACCAAGTTTGGTGTTCGGAAGAGTTGGCAACGTCCTGCCCAAATGAATTTGTCCTGAGAAATCATTTCAAAGAATAAACTAGCGCCAATTAATAGGTCAATTTGTTGTGATTGATTAAAATAAGGATCAGCGAGCGAAATGTTTTGTGGTATCTTCCAAGATGTATTTATATTGAAGTGAGGCTGATAACCCGTTATATTGTTAGTCACAACAGCTGCGAACGAAGCACGATAGCTTGCATCCCGTGATTGCGCAATAATGTCGACTGCACTATCAGAGATCATGGAAGATTTTCCAATCCCAGAGATAGAACTTTCCAATCTTCTATGATTTAAATTTAGTTGACTAGCTAAGCGAGAAGTTATGAAGTTTAGCTGAGAGCCCGAATCTTAAACTGCTCTGCAAGGCATAAATTCTCCAACTCGATTTCTTACGTAAATAATCGCAATTGGAAGCAACACGTAGTCGATCGGCATAATATTTGAGGGTTTAGGTGGAGGGCTTGATGAATGACTAAGCTGCGGGGAGGAATGAGAGCATGATACTAATGCTGATGATGTTGATGTGGATGGCGATGGCTGAGTTAATGAACTTGCAAGTGAGGCGGATGGCGCGGATGGGTCACAAGTCATGTGCAATAATGAGTGGTGCTTCATGCGACAATATTTGCAGTGGGTCGACTTGCATTGCTGCAAACTGTGCCCCTTGCGCAAACAGTTAAGGCAAAGGTGAAACTTCTTTGCTTCTCTGTATCGAAGGCTAGGACTTAGATTTAAAAATCGAAAGCACTTTGGCAAATAATGGTCCCTCACAAAATAAACAAATCGGTTGAGTTGAGTAGGAACAAGAAGCAATAAGTGCATTCTGGCTACATTTGTGCAAATTATTTCCCACCTGCTGGCCTGGCGATTGAGTTACCAAGGTTTGATCCATGTTCTCCATCATTCTGCACCTCTTCTCCAAAAACGACTCCATGCTATCCCTGGTGGACAGCTCATGGATTGACAAATCCTCTTCCCATTTCACCCGCGTCCTCTGATCCAGCTTTCGAGCGACGATGTGAACCAGAAGTCCGTCAAGAATTTGTTGCGAAGTGGCTAGGGTTCTAATTGCACGTAGATGCGAATTCATGCCATCACTGAGCTCCCGAAGACCCTTTGATGATCCCTTCTCGACACCTTTTAACCCAAATATTGCCTGAACGTGTGCCTGAAAGTGCAAAACTTTATTATCAAATCGATTTATCAATAAATTCATAGCCTTTTTATAATTGGCATTCGTGGGTTTGAGCGAGCTTATGGTCTCTAGAGCAACGCCGCCCAAACTCGACCGTAGATATTGTAATTTCTCAATATCACTTAGCTCATCATCATTTCCGATGACCGTGTTGAAAGTAGCGATAAAATCCGGCCAGTCAGAGTAGGATCCATGAAAACGTGCAATTTCCAAATTCGGCAACCGAGGCTTCCTAGATCGAAAAGAAAGATCCGCATGGTTACTGAAGTATTACAAGTGGGAGAGGTAGCGTATGGCTAAAAATAGGGACGTAACCTTCGCGGTACGGCCGCAAAGCATTGCTTCGCGAAGGCATGGCCCCCATTAGCCTGCGGCGCTTCTCCTACGGCGTTCCTCTGCCCGAAGCCTGGACATCACCGACGCTGCATAATTGCTTACCGCCTGCTAATTAGCATCGCTGGCAAGCATCAAGCCGATCAGATTGTCGGCCTCTATCTGGGCGCCTAGGTTCTCCTCCAGTTGGCTCCTCTCGTTCTCAAAACGGCCACAGAAGAACAGTACGTGCACCGCGGTCTCCTCGGAGCCGTTGGTGCACCAAACGCAGGCAGCGCTGTCCTCATGACCTCGCTTGTGGAGGTATCCTCTGAAGCAACCGTGTCCGCTCAAGACTTGGGTCAGGTGGAAATTTACCTGACCATGCTTCCTTCCGACCCACGTCTCTATCATGGGGATAAGTCGATGGGTCCACCGCCCTTTAGTCGATGACTCCCAGCGGGATTGCCACTCCTGGAGAGTGCTGGCCTTTGCTGCGGCGCGGGCTAGCTTCTTTTCAGCAGCGGGGAGGGCTTATCCGTGGAGCCGCCCAAAAATGGTGGCCTGTTCCTTGGCCAGGAGATCCAGTGGGGGGGTCCCGGCTAAGACCAGCGCCGCCTGTTCAGACAACGTACGGAACGCGCTGCAAATTCGCAGAGCGGCAAGCCGGTGCGTGGAGTTCATGCCCCAGCAGTACGAGGGCGTCGCCATAGCGTGCGCCCAGACAGGGGCCGCATATTGCAGTGTTGCTCTCGTCACACTAGTCAGGAGCAGTCTGCTACCTTGCTTGGGACCTCGGCGGTTAAGCATGATCCGGGAAAGGGCCTGGAGTGATGTGACCGCCTTAGAGCTGGCATACGCTAGGTGCTCGCGAAACGAGAGTCGCGTGTCCAGCATTACACCCAGGTATTTTATGGCTCTCGTGGAAGTGATCGTAGCACCCCCGACCCTGATGGATGCGGTCTCGATCTTTTTCCGGCTACTGATTAGGACGGCTTCGGTTTTTTGGGGCGCTAGTTGCAGGCCGACTCTGGACAGCCACGAGTTGATGGCCTCGACACAGGAGTTGCAGGTAGCTTCAACACGTGGAAGTACCTTGCCAACCACCACCACTGCGATGTCGTCAGCGAAGCCCACGAGCTCGGACCGGCCGGGCAAGGGGAGGCGCAGGACTCCGTCGTACATCGCATTCCACAAGAGCGGTGCTAGTACGGATCCTTGTGGAACCCTTGTGGGCCAGAGGCCTTCGACGCTCTAACTCTGGCTGCCGCCGTCCGTACCTCTAGCGCCGTTACCGGAGCGAATCGTGCCAGGGAGTCTCCGGCATTGGGGAACGGAGGCACGTCCATCCTAGGGAACAGGTGGTCCACTATTCGCTTGGTGAACTCCGTCGCGAGTGGGGCTAGCTGGCCCGAGCAGTTAATGCGCTTAACTACCGTTTTGTAGGCGCTCCTCCACGGGTCGTGGTCCGCCGAGTCGCAGAGTTCCAGGAAACACTTTGATTTGCTCGTCCGGATAGCGGCCTTGAGCGCTCTACGGCAGGCCTGGTACTCCCGTATTTTGTCCAGGTGCGAGGGGGTGTCATACGATCGCTGGTAACGTCGTCTAGCACGGGCGCAGTCTCTCTGGGCATCGGCTATCGCCCGGTTCCACCAGAACACCGGCTAGTGATGGCGACTGTGGGGTCTCCTGACCTGCATGCAGCTGTCGCACACTGCCTTGAGCTGCCTCATGGCTTCCTCTGCCATCTGCGAAGCGCCCCCAGCTACCTCCAGGCTCTCCAATCCAGTTGCAAACAGCTGGACATCCAAAGAGTCCGCCCTGTAGCTCGCTTGTCGCGGGTGGGACCGTGTAGCCAACGGCAGGCGGGTGGCCAAGGTCGTAAAGATGGCGGCATGGTCGCTGGCTGTATAGACCTCTCTGAGTTCCCATAGGCACTGCGAGGCTTTTGAGCCGCTCACGAATGTGAGGTCGACCACTGAGCCGGCACCGGCCCGGGAGAACGTGTGTTGCCCCCCCCGTGTTTAAAAGCGCAATGTCGAGCATCGCTATGGCTTCCAGCAGAGATCTGCCTCTGGCGTTGGTGTATGCGCTGCCCCAGTCCACAGCCCAGGCATTAAAGTCGCCCGCAATCAGAACGGGAAACCTGCCCCTTGCATCGGTTGCCAAGCGATCCACGCTGTCGCAGAAAGCTTTCAGCTTTCCCCGTGCTGTCGGCTACCCAGTTGGGGTTGTTCCCGATCTTGTATGGCTCGCTGAGCACTGCCAGGACCACACCGCACTCCCTCGTTGTCTGCGACATTAGGTTTTGTGCCGCCGCGCAGTGGTTGAAGTTTAGTTGAACCACCTTCATGCCTGCGCTGTAGGGGCCGCTCCGTCCGACGCCATCAGTAGGCAACTGCGGCTGCTAGCCTGATGGTTAACCTCCTTCAAATTCTTGCTGACGCACCTAAAGCAACTCGCAGGGTTAGTGCACGTTGCAATTTTGTGCCCGGTTTGTCCGCACTTAAAGCAGGACTTGCTTCTGTCCACTGAGCTCGTGCACCTGCTGGCAATATGGCCCACCTCCAAGCATTTAAAGCACTTCGGGCGCGAATCCACTTCCTTGATCGGGCACTTGCACCACCCGATCTTCACCTTGCCCAGCGATGTCAGCAGGTTCGCCTTGCTGGTCGGCACCGAGACCGTCGCAGTCTGCGTCTTGGAGCGACCGACTCTGAAGCTCCTGACTACCACCGAGTTGATCGGGAGTCCTGATTGCACGGAGAGCGCTTCCGCGAGCTCCTCTCCGGAGCCTAGCTCGTCCAAGTCGCGCACCACGAATAGCGACTGGGATGTGGCTGAACGGATGGAGATTCTTTCCCCCAACACACAGCCGATATCTTCCATGAGCTTCTCGGCATCATGGTCTTCGCCTGATAGCTACAACAGTAGGTCCCCTTTGGCAATCCTCCTGGTCGAGGTGACCTTCTCTGCTATTGCCTTCATCCTGGCGTCCTGTGAGCGAGTCACCAGGCACAGTATCTCGCCGTAGGAAGATTCCGCCGAGGGGCTGAGAATCAATGCGTGCCTTCTCTTCCGCCTGCGTCGGTCTGACTGCTTTCTCCGACTTTCTCTGACTGGGCCCTTCCGAGACGATGGCGCGTTTATGGCATCTCTGGGGTTTCTCCCAGTCACGGGGCGCTGCGTCCCGGCTACCAACCGTTCCTTGCGCCCGCCGGCACCAGTCACCGCTGCGTAACTCGGCTTCGCTGGTTTGGCCAGGGGCATTGGAGACGTTTGGCTACTCTTCTCCGACGAGGTGCCCTTCAGGGGACTCCTCGGGGTCACTTGGCAGCCCCGTTCCGTAGTCTCCGAGACATGGGGAGCACCGTACCTTACCGCCTGCTGCTGAACTGCCAGTTGCAGCTCCTTGAGTCTGGCGAGAGAGTTCCTGATCGACATGTTGACACTCCTCGCCTTCTGGTCTTTTACCTTCATGAGAAGATCCTCCAGAATAGCACCCATCTCATCGATTTGGCACGCTATAGATTTTGCCCTTTTTGTTGGGTGCGCACGGCCCGTAGGGCTTGGAGTGTCCCTAGCCCTTTTCGGGGTAGCGGAGTCTGCCTCCGCCCCGCTTCCTAAGGGATTTGGGATTGGCATCGGTGCTGGCGCGGGCGTCGGGGGGACGCCGCCGGAAGGCGTTCGCTTGAGGCTTGAGGCTTTTTGGAAGGCCTTCAGCTCAGAGTCGCTGCTGATGTTTGCACTTGTCGCGTTTAATGGGGCGTCGGCCAAGTGGGCCGCCGGCGCTGCCATGGTTGGTGGAATGGTAGTTAGGGCCTCCAGAATCCTTGCCCTAGCCGCGGAATTTACCGCGGGTGGATTTCCACCTGAGTGGTTGCCACCTGGAGTACTAGTGTTGTTACCAGAAATTCCTTTTGTTAGTGCAGCTATTCACCCTGCTGCCGGGTTGCGTTTTATACCTCCCGCCAGGTTATATAGATTGCCGACCGATACGGTACAGACGCAGACCAAACCGCCGGCCATTATGGCGCAGACCGCTCGGCCGCCCAATGTGGGACAGACGCTGAGCGTTGCGATCGTGGCTTGTGATGCACAGTGCGGGGTTTCCAACGGAGGCCGAGGGTTTCTCCCCGACTTAACCAATGGGGGTTATACCGCCCCGTCTCGGTCGCCAGAGCCCCGTTTCTAGGTGTGCCGCTTCGCGGAGGGGATGGCAGTTGGTCTGCTCCGTGACCTTTACCACCTCTTAGGCCACCGGCGTGCTGGGAGGGAATTTCACGTCCGAAACCTGCCTCCTTGCCAAAGGATCGGAGCAGCAGCCCAGAACAGTATGCTACCGTCGATGCTGCCTTTCCGCAAGTATGTGACGTAGCGAGTAGCTTTGGTCAGCCTACACAATTATGTTCACCAGCGCCCCCTGTCGGTCAAGCGCCTACCGGAGCTTACCGGTGGGAGCTTCAGTGTTACGGAAGATGTAATCTTACGTGGTTACTCCACTTCCGAGCACTGGCCCGACAGCTGACCTGGCGATCAGCTGGCATAAAATCAACATGTAATATGCGCTTATTAACAAAAATTACGTGCGATTCACTTTTGTTAATATTGTTGTGCACAACACAGTTTCTGGTTTTCACAGCGCGAAGTGTACGAAAATCAAGCGGCGGCTGCTGTGCACTTATGTGTGTATGTTTGTGCGTTTGTGAGCGAATGCCAGCAAACGACAGCGACAAATGTTGGCTTTGTTTAAACGATATTAAACAATCACGTCGGGATCACCAAAATGTTTATGGGGAAGACAACGAATATGCCACCCTTAACAATATAATTAATAAAAACGCACGAATAGGTTCTATTAATATATATCTGCTCTGTTTATTTGATCGATCGA
>VNJT01018648.1:0-12002 GCA_008042655.1 Drosophila burlai
AAAACTGTAGCAGGAGAAAAGAGATAAAAACGAGGAAAAGTCCCGGGAAAAAAGAGGGAGTGGGAAAAAGAAAAGACGGGGGCATATGGCGAATGAAGTTTTAAGTGTTGTTCATGGCTCTGGTCGGGCAATTTGAACCGCAAGCCTGTCTGGGCGACACTCCCAGAGACTCCCGCCGCCGCCCGTCCGGCTCTTCCTGTGGTGGCGATCCAGTTTTCCACACATGCGGGGGATGGGTGCAGAAGCGGGGGCTAGTTAGTTAGCGACTGAGTTTTCTTGCCTGTTACATAATCCCCCCGCCCGGCAGTCGGGCCGGTGTTTGTGTGGTGTGTGCGAGTCAAGTAGATTTCTAAAAATGGCAAATGATTTGTTAACCATTTCTATGACACACTGCCAACTCCCCTAACAGCAACCCCAACGACGAGACTTTTGCTTTTGATTGGAAAAGTAGCTGACACACACCGTCATCCACACACACACACACACACACACGGAGTCTTACCTGAGGGAAGCCGCACGTGATTTATTGTCAGTGTGCCGATTTTTCACTAAGCTTTTGTTCTGCACCGCAGGAAAATGGGAAAACGTATATAAATATATATTATGGTCACTTTTACCACCAAATTTTCAATATAAATATTATGTTACTACCCGATGTTGAGTCTTAAATAAGTTAAACAAAAAATAGAATATGAACAAATTTTAAAATATCGTAAATATTATTAAAACATAAGCCAAGAACGGGAGATACATATATAACAGCTAATAGGGTTCTTGAAATTAAATTAAATTATACAAATCAATTTCTTTGAGATCTCGACATTAGTTTTATCATTAAAATGTCACTGTCTGAATTTAACACTTTTCCACGTTATAATAAATTAAATTATAATACCTGAATTATTTTACAGCCAAGAAACAGAATTCCATCTATATGATTATTTTTTTCATTTTTTCAAACATTTTCTTTTGGTGAAACTGAATTTTTTCAGTTTTGGAGGGTCTCGGAACATTTCGCTTTCATGTTTCAAGAGTCCAGACGCTCTTCCCACCGCCTACAGCCCCATCTCCCAGCCCCTCTCTTAGATGGGGACACAAATGCCAGCTAGCAGTACCTAAATAAAAACGTAAATAGAATCTTACTTGAGGGTTCTCTTAGCTAGATGAAATCCACACGAGCTACTCTCTTAAGATCCACAGGGCGCCAAAAGGCCCACTTTGGCTGGCTCTTCCTCTCTCTGACTTTTGGGGGCCACAAGCGAACGCAAAAGCAAAACAAATGTCAGGAAAATGCCGAACGGTGCTGAAAATTTTTACCGCTAAGAGAGAGTGGGCGAAAAAAGGTGGGAGAAAGAGAGAGAGCAAGTACTTGAGTGAGGGGGGAAAAAGTGAGAGGACGATTGCCAACAGTGCTGCCAGTTCCGATTACTTAAGGCTAGATCTAGCATGAAAATAAAAAAATGTGGAACTAATAGCTTATATCTTTAAAAATATTTAGATTTATTAGAAACTTCACATATGGTAAATCCTTATAATCCTTATTATTTGGCAAAAATAAATCAATTCTCGCTATGCTGCGGCCACAATATAAAGCGGCCACTAAATAAAGCGTAGAATTACTACTACTTAAATTAGTATTCTTAACTTTAGGTTAGATTTTAGCAACAATTTGGAATTGATTTTTTTTTTTTTTTTAGTTTATTGTAGTTTATTTTTTTAGCTTATTCAGAATCTAGCTTATATGGTGGTCATAGCCTGGCAACACTGTTGCCAAGCAACCAATCGCTAGCGGCGCTGCCGGCGTCAACGTCGCCGCCATAACCGAGCGAGAGCCGAACGACTGCCGAGCGCAGCCGAAGTCGCGGCAGAGTTATAAGTTTGGATATTGTATCTGCTGGCGCTGCCGACTCAGTCTAATTTTTGAACTCGTCTCGTGTGGAACCAACTAGCCAAAAAACAACAACAAATAGAACAAGCACAACAATTGCAATAACTGTAACTTACTAGCTAAAATGCCCCTCCGATAGCGATTACCCAGCCCAGCGGTGGAAACTTGAAATACCAATTGTAAATCAAAGTAAATAATGCGCCAGCCGAGCGATAAAGCCAAATACAAAATAAATTCAAAACTAATACATACACTAACGAAAAGCGGAAAGTTGGCCTATCTCGCAACTAGAAACAATTCGCATAAATCAACCAAATAAATCGCTAACCAAAAGGCGGAAACAGCGGGCAATTATTCGTGAATGTGAATGTGTAATTCGTGAATTTCGAAAAACCGTTCAAAGTCTGGCTCCGTTTCACAAGCGCGGCTTTGCTTTAATTCAACATTTAATTGCACGCGAGCACGGAGAACAGTAATTGTTTATTAACGAATTACGCCGTGTGCAACTAATAGACAACAACTAGAAATGAGTCACGTTCTGAAACGCACACAAATCGCATGGGTGAAACACAATCCGCAAAGAAACCAAGAACTTTTAGCTCGCCCATTTATTTGGGTTAAATGCAAAGCAGATAATAAATAAAAAGCCAAATATATAAAACAAAAAACTCGCCATAGCCACAACCACAGTCGCAAAAAATTCATTAAGAACCAAAAACACAAAAAATAATGAAAAATAAATATTTAAACACATATTTAGCTATGCAAATTTCTCTAAACGAACGAATCTGCACAGTCGGTGGATGGATGGTGAAGAAGTGAACATCTTGAGTGGAGATCGGAGAAATGAAAGGCAATATCCACCTCGATTTTAATTAATTGATTCGAGCATTCGCTTTGAAAACCCATTGAAGTCGCTTACCTTTTTGGGTAGTTAATTAATAGCGGCAAACGGCGTTTACATAATCTCTTATTCAAGAAAATAGTAAACGATCAACATTTTTAAATTATATTTGTTGAAAAAAGTGTTTTTATTGAGTTTGCAAAATCCTAACTTAAGGATGAAAGTAGTTCTGTTTTCTTTAACAAAAAGTGGGATTAGTTTTTTTTTAATATTTATTTCCTAGATAAAGTAATTTTTCCGAAAGTAGATGTGAGAATTAATAATGAAAATATACTCAGCAATCAGCTCCCATGGATCAGAACCAAAGCTGTAGCCATATCGCCCAAGTTATGTTCACCTCGAGTCACCTTCAATGCACTGCCGCAGATCCGTTTTCAGTTATGGAAATTTTCCAGCTGCCGGTCTGCTAGCCGAGCGCTATCCGTAGTGTTGGCTAGTTAGCTGGTTAGTAAGGGATTGCCAATCTCCGGGCATAATCTTGCAAGTGAACCGCAAAATATTTTCCTCATTTGGCTAGGGGAGGGGGCAAGGAAAGCAGCTGCAACCGCAAATTGAAATCCAAAGCCCTTGGCAAGGGGCGAGACGAGGCTCTAGCCTCCCAGTTCGCACTGCAATTGCGTGATGCGATTGCAATGTGGCAAAAATGTTCAGGACAGCAGGAATTTCCCCCATTGGTTCGGTTCGGTTTGGCTGGTCGAAAATCTATTTAATTGGAGCCTTCAGAAGTTTGGGCGCATTCTTCTATGTCTTCATTACGAGCGCCGCACAATTAGCCGAAGATTTAATTATGAATCCAATACATCACCCCAAAAGAGGCGGGCAATGCGAAAAACAAAAAATCGTACAAAAACAAGTCTCTGCAGTATTCGGATCTGTAAAGTTGGGGGCGAAAAGAAAACTATTTCATTTTCATTTGGGGTGCGAAATGTTAACTTTGCCAGCGACAAAACTTTTCTGACACCCAACCGACCGGAGCGGGGACTGGTCGGGGGGAGTTGTTCCCAGTTGGTCGGTTGTATGGCTTTATTTATTTTAGCCAAGTTCAAACAGCAGTCGACAACAGTCAACAGTCGGGCGAGCTGGCTCGAGTCGAGTCGAGAGTCTAGTTCTTGGCCAGCCATCCATTTCAATTCCGCTTTGCGCTAAACTTTTATTTTATGCCCATTGCCTACTGCTTCTTTCACTCTCCTCCTGCTTCTTGTCCAGCTCCATCTGCTTCTCCTTTCGCCTGCTTCTTGGCCATCTGAACCTGGCTTTTGTCTTTATGTGTCTGTTGGTGCCCTCGGTGGTACCTTACTTTACGATTATTTCCGCTGAAGCAATGCGGACATGGGATCGGGCTCGAGTTGGACTTGGTCAGCAAATACACTGGCAAAAAACTGCATTAAAAAACAATGATGTTTAATTTAAAACTGGCAGTACTATGAACTATTTAGCCCTAATTCAAACAGAGAATTTTCATGGATTTAGAATCCAACTGAATGCAACTGAAATTTATTTTGGTTCTTCAACGAATTTTTTTTCTTGCCGTGTATTCAGCTCAATCTGTGCCGCTCTTCCCCTTTATCCCATCCGCAAGTGCCGCTGACCTTTTCAACTCTCGCACCGGGCTGCCTTTCCCCTCATTAGGCCCGCCTCCCTTCGGCTTTTGGTTTTGGTTTTGGGCGTGTGAAAGTCGTTGACTCCAAGCGTTCTTACCGCTGCACTCATTATGCAATTGGTCTGAAAGCCTGGGGTCCGTTTGCTGGGGCTTTCCCACACACAAACACCCGCTAACGGCCATGAAAAACGAACGGAGAACAGCCACCGCCAGCAGAAAATGATCCCGCAAATTGTATCAATTGTTGCCCGAGTCCAAGACTTTCGGCTTGCGGACCAAGAACACCAGACGCAAACCGGTTCACTAGCGTTACCTCTATAAATATACATATTCGTGCATATATCTCCCAGCAAGCCAACATAAATCAGCTGCTGCGTTCTCGGCCGAGCTAACAGGTTTATTTGTTTATGGCCAGCTCGCCGCAAGTGCAAGAACTTTCAACTCTGGGCTGGGTTTTTGTTGTATTTAATGTTGCATAAAAGACAATAAAATGTGCTAATAACCGGCGTTTACGCAACCGACGATTTAACCACCTTGCTACCAACACTTTTAACTCCCGCAGAGGCATCAAAGTGAGGATATTTCCAAAGCAAACTGAGAAAAAACAAACCAAAAATTGTGATACGAAATTTTGATTTACAAACCCTAACTGAACCAGAGAACCAACCATAAATCTACAAACGCCGAGGTCCCCAGTGCAAATACACCTATATCAAACGCGAAAAAATAATTCAAAGTGGGCGGTGCAAAACAATTTGAAATGCTCCACAGCAACAACGGTTACAAAAATTTCAATTACAGTGCAGCTGAAAAGTAAAACTCCGACAACGTCGGTAATAGCAACACCACTAACAGCACGGCACTAAAACCAGTTAAAAGTGACAGGCAACAGCAGCAGCAGCACCAGCAGCAGAAGGAAACGAGAGGGAAATAAATAAATAATAGCTACAAAAAGGTAAAATATTTCAATAGCCACAGAGCTGGGCTTCAAAGAAATTATAAAAGTCCACAAAAAGAAATCAAACTATGCGAAAGCCATACAAAATTTATAAATATCCATAAAGCCTTTATTAAAAATCCCATATAAGTCAATAGGAAATCAATAAAACCCATTTAATTGTAGGAAATCAAAGAGTTCAGCGAGTGAGATTCGTACTGGTGAGCTGGATTTTCGAACCACTCTTGCCCCACTGCCACCACTCTGTACTTGACCCACTAATTATGCTTAGGGAACAGAACTCTTATCGCTGGGGCTGCCCTGGGGGGAGCTTCGAAATGGGAACTTTAACTAGAACCGCGGCCAGCCACACCAAGCCGGGCCATTATATAATGCTTTATAGTTGCGACGTGACGATAAAAAGTATATGCATAGGCTGAGTTTATTCGCATGCCAGTACAGCAAACAGTACCTACGATATAGGGGCTTATCTATGTCTGAGTTGAGCTTGGGAGCTGGCGACAACTTCCAGGAATTCCTCTTGAGGGTCGACTTGCGAAATAGTTTTCAGTTATTATTTTTTGTAATTACTTTTCTGACTTCACCATGTGTCGAACGAAATACTTACAGAGCAGAGTTGCTAGAAGTGAGTATTGAGTGGGGTTTCAAATTGAGTCACTTAAGGTTATTATTTACGTAACTAACTATGTATGAGTCATAGTATTTAAATTTCAAATCAAAAGATTTATGGATAAAATAGGAATTATAGTAGTTTATACACGCCCAGGGCTGTGCCTTTAAACATGACCAATTTTAGGTTTCAACCAACAATGATTGCAGTATCTATAAATGAAGCGAAGAAACTACCTCGAATTCAATTACCAAGCGCCGGCTGCTACTGTTTAGGTATAAATTCTTATCTAAAGCCAACTTCTTGGTGCCATAAAGGTTCTTGTTTCTTTCATTTGGTTTTATCAATATACCAATAAGCGATTACATTATGTGTGTCAGAGGCGTACGGCCTACTGTCTCCTTCCTCGTTCTTTTTATAACCTTCTTTATTTTTATGAACGCGATAGTTCCTGTGATTCGTAATCAGAACCTCGCACTTGACTAGGGCATGAGGTAGATATCAAGCAACGAAAGTGGTTAACTTTATTAATTGTTGGGTAATTATCACGGCAACAGATAGAGCATTTAGTGGGGAAAGGGCAAAACTTGTATCTTGCCACTTGACTTGGTTTTCGGTCTCAAGTAGCCAGCACCTCGACCTTTGTGTGGCTGCGGCTAAAACAACAAAGCGTCGGGAAAGTGGATCAAGTATCTCTCAGACAAAGGCAATGAGGTTATAGATCATGGGGCAACATATGCAAGCTCACGAAAATAAGGGAGAGAAAACTGCTTAGCTCAGCAGGGCGATGGGGAAACTCTGGAGAAAAAGTCAAACAAAAAATAGTTTTTAATTATCGATGTCAATTAAAGTGAACTGTATGTAGATTGTAGTTGTGGCTAGCGTTGCCGTTGTCGCTGCTTTTGCTTTTTTTGCCTTTGTTGACTTTATATAATTCCCGGTCTGTCTATATAGACAGTCGACAACAATAGCAACGGCACCGTCAGCTGCTCAGCGCGAAGCGGAGCAAGGCGACTAAAACAATAAACCCAAAGCAATGGGAGAGTAAGATACATAGCTCGTTGAAGAGAAAAGCGAACTTTAGGCAAGTCATGCTCTTGCACAGCGAAAAACAAGGTTTCTATGCCCAGTAGTTGTTGCTTTCAAACTTTGTTTTCGAGTTTTAGTTGGCTTCTTCGGGCTGAGATGACTGTTTAAATTTAATTTTTTTTAATTTTTTATTTCATCATCTTTAAGATTTAAACATGAAATCCACTTCTGAATAAAGTCCGCAAGAGATTTTACAAACAAAATTTTCAACTTGTTAGATAATTTAATTTTTTTAAATTGTTGAACCTTTTCAACCTTTTCCATTCAGAGTTCTGCTATTACTGTCTGTTAGTTAAAATATATATTTAAGGAAACTTATTAGGGCACTCGTTAGATTAAAGACGGATTACAGTTCCAATAAAAATCCTTTATAACCCTTTTTAATAAATCTACAACTAGGGTCAAGACTCTTTTCTTGGAAATCTTCAAGTATGACACAATCTCGAAACTTTTTTCTCGCCGTGCATTGAGCTTGCAGCCGAGTACTTTATATCTGCGTCCCGCTCTCGCCCGGAATGTCAGAGCTGCGACCCAGACCCCCCAATATACATAATACAATATCCGTCATGGGTCGCCGCCTAACGAGCCGCGCAATAAGTCGCACTGATCGATGGCTGGGGGAGAGTGTTCTCAGCTGTCCCAGAAATGTGAGAGGGAGCGACGTCGAGGCGACACGGAGCTAAGCCCAACTCCGACTTATCTCTCTATCGGTGGTGATGGCCAAACAGTGTCTGTTTACAATACCGATAAAAGTGAGGACCGAATCGAACACAAATAATATGAATACGTATCTAGGTATCTATATATGCCCTCAGCTGATAACATGAGCCTCGGCAATTGCATACATTTTTGTTATATTTTCAAATATTTCATTTGTTTGCCGGCGATGAGAAAGCGAATCAGTGGGAGAGCGGGATAGGAAACTGTATCAATAAACTTAGATTGTTTGGCTGACTGTGTGCGTGCCTATTTGTGTTGGGGGAGCGGAAATAATATAACGATCCATAAAGTATATAGATATTACATATGGGAAATAGTCGATATCATCTGGGCCTGCAATCTGAGAGATAAATTCGAGTATCTGATGGAATCAGGAGGGGAACCAGTGGCACGTTAGGTCACCGCAATTTAAGTGAAGTGTTCGTAAGTGTGTGTGTGTGTGGGGAGTGTGTGCCTCTGTCCTAATTGAATTAAAGACAATTAGCGAACGATTTCCCACAGAGAGAAAGAGAAAGACGCCTGACCACACAGTCCTCCTGCGATCGAGGGAACCTCTGACCCCGCTCTCCTTCTCCGCCCCAATAGAAATCAATCATCAATAAGATCTAATTGAATTTAAGTTGGGAATTCTCTCTCGACCGCCATACAGACTGAATGAATCGAATGATCATTCAGCTCTTAAGTTTCTCAGTTCTGGGGAGAGTGTGGAATGCGTGGCGAATGCCCAAATGTCGTAATGAGGTTCGCCACTTCGACTTATAAGGGTCATTTGCTTCGAAGGGCGTGCGGGTCTGGTTTGTAACTAGTTACAAACAACATCGCCAACATCGCAAATGGTTTTCGGAAGTGTTATTTGAACTTTTGTGTTTCTTATTTTCTATTTTCGGTTGGGGGAATTTCTGTTCTGGGAAATTACCTTTTCCGAAATTGTTTTCGTTCGGGAAAAGGCAGGAGAGGGAAATGATAAGGGCAAAGGAAAGGCTAATAACCACCTTGCTGGCATTTAAGCCAGTTCTACTAAGCAAGTTTGGTTTGATAATTTCAATTAATGCAACCAAGCTTAATGTAACCCTAAATAGTTGATACATACAATAAGAACTCTAAAAAAAGCTATTTAATATAATTTATCAAATACTGCTAAAATCTATGAAAATCAAAGAAACAAAGTTCTTAAATGTATTTGTGCGACAGTCTCTTGAAAATCAACTAAAATAAGTTCCCGTTCATAATATGTCTTAACCTGGATAGCTATTTAACGATCTGGGGGCCTGAACATAAACATTTTGTAGGTACATTTCTCCAATCCGCCATCAACAATGCAGTTCGCTAAGGAAAAACGCCTGCAAATGCTCAAAACTCTCCAGAGAATGTGTACAGCAAGAGAGAGGGAACAGAGAGACACCTAACCTTACCTCACCTGGCCTCACCCCTCCCTGATAATGCTCACCACAGGTGTGTCAATGACTTGCCTGGGGATTGCGATAGCGGGTAATGAAAACGAAACGAAACCAAAATGCTAAAGCCAAAGAGAAGCCCAAAGGGAGGCCCGAAGGAGAGGGGCCCGAAGAGCGGGTAACCAGTCAGTCACCAGGGCAATGGCAATGGCAAAGTGCACTGCGGATAATTTCCACTTCCGACATGAAACACGACAAACCAGCCGCCCAGCACACACACTCACACACACCCTATCTGAGTGTGAGTGGGAGCGGGAGGGCGAGACAACAGATGGGCGACAGGAAGAGGAAGACAGCGGGTCAGGAAGGGAGCGCCGCAGGGCCAAAACGCGGACCGGTGACGAGGTCAAGCTAAGGCTATTAAAACAAAAAACATTACAAAATACGAGAACAGGAAAGTTGCCTTTAGAAATGCTCTTTCGAAGTGAAGTATCCTAGGGATGGCTTAGGAATAATACTAGAATGGGACAAGTATTTATACTCAAGGTATTAAACAGATTATTGGAGGTTTTACAGTCTATTTTTAAGAGATAAGAAATAATTAAATTAAATCGGGGTTAACAAACTACTTCAAAAGTAAGTAACGTTATAAGCAATTTTTTAGGGCCAAGCCTAGGGACATTCCCAAATCTGGTTAACTAGTAAAACTATTAAAACTCTCCATCTTTGTTATAAACTTCCGGGCATAATTATAAAGCCCTATGTAAGGGTATAAAAAAGAACGACATCAGCGAGTTTGAAGACCTAAGGCGGCTGCTCCCATGTGTCCATGTATGGCCATTTATTACTGTAGCCATGTGTATCTGTCTCTGTGTGTGCCGAGTGTATAGTTTTAATCAAACTGCGACTTGGCCACAGTTTGCTTTAGCGCCTTTTTTTAAGGTGCGGTTCAGTGGCCTTTGGGTGGCCATAAAACCAACTGGCAACTGCCAACGGCCAACTGCGGGCCAGCGAGCAGAGGAAACCATGGCCATCAGCTGTCGCGCGGCTTGTTAGAGGCGGGGCGCAAAGGATCAGGTCCTGTGTCCTGGAAACCAGTCCAAATGCTGGCTACGCTCGGTACGCGAGGGTTGCAACCAGGGTTAGGGGTTCGTTTTCGCTCGCAGTGCGCTGGCTCTGGCTCGGCCACTGTAATTTACAACCAGCATGAGCTGGAGCCAAGGCAGCGAGAAGACCTGCACGCAAACCAAATGAACATGCAACATTAATACAAATATACAAGCACACACATTGGCAGGCGGCGCGGGGTCAAGGCGCCGAGAGCCGAGGGCTGAGGAGTGCGACCACCGAGGGGTTGAAGTGGCCGAAAAGGTATCCTGCGTTTTGCTGTAACCAGGCAATAAATTTTCAAATTTTATTGTAGGCGCACGTGCTTAGTTAAGAGGGATATGCACTGAAATATAATTGTTGATACAATACGAATTGTTGAAAACAATTCTTACATTTTAAATACATTTTTGTATGTTTTTTACAAAAATATTTTAGTGGAGAGTGGTATAAAAATAATGATGTATTTACTTGTTACTTAGTTTTAGGAACTAATCTATTAGGGATAATTAGTTTTCTGATTAATCAGGAAACTAGTTAATGAACAACATGTATTTACTTTAAAACCACGACAGAGATTAATATTAAATATAATTATATTCTTAAATTACATCATATCACAAATTATATGAACAAAGTTCGAAGTGTTAATACGTTATTTTAGTCTATTATTTGATGATATTTCTATTCCATTGAAAAAAGCAAATAAGAACTCAGTAAACACTAAAGTTCTTACATTTCGATATTTTCTTACTTTCACAAACCTTTTTCCCTTCGTTGATCACTCAGGAAATGTCAAATATTTATTTATAAACAATTTGCCATTTGCATTGAGTGTTGTCTTCTTCTGATTGATTGTTGAATTTGCCCGTTTCATATTTGTGTATCTTGGAGATACAGATACAGATGTTGAATGCTGCTTTCGTTTCGGGCAATTTATCAAAAGGCTTTAGCCCCGATGCCACCTTAAATTGATAAACTATGCAAAAGATGCAAATATTCCGCGCCAATCTATCTCAATGTGCACAGATGGGAGTTTTATAAATAAATATAAATACATGTATACCTATGTATAAACCTCGAATTCGTTGGGGGTTCGTTTTCAGTTGAGGTGGTACATATTTGATATTGGCCATATGGATTACCCAATTCCTGGCAAGCCAACAACAATGCATATTACACAATATTCGCCCGCAAATGCGAAATGCGAGACGAGTGAGTGACGGGCGACGGAGCTCTACAAGTGCACGACAACAGACACAGAGATGTTCAGATACTCAGATACTCAGCTACTTGGATACAGATACATCCATGGCCTGAGACAAACCACACTCTTGAGCTAGAAATGCCGCTCATGACGCAAACATCATTACATTGCCTTCTGTCTTTACAATGCAATAACCGAGTGCCAGCCGAGATCCACAGAAACCCAGCTACGATGACGACTCTAATGGAGAGATTGATCCCCATGCACGAGTTTCTGACGCGCCGCAGCGAAAATAAAAGAAATAAATAAAAATAAAATAAAGCAAAACGTATACGAATCCGAAGCCAAGCTCAAGAGACAATGGCTTCGACGAAAAAACAACAGAAATCAGCGGGAAATGGTGAATGCCAATAAGCGAGGCCAACTCGGGGAGAAACGTGCTGCGGCAGTGGCCCCGGAGATGGTGGCGTGACAAGGAAAAAGACCGGGAAAGTTGTGAGAGTGTCGTACAAGAAAAACATTGAA